>CAJNIZ010044194.1:57013-70171 GCA_905231905.1 Symbiodinium pilosum | reverse complement strand
TCCTTAACAGCAGCCCAGAAAACCCTCGTATAGGGCTAAAAGTCTACAGTTGGGCTACTTGCACTGTAAACCATCTAAACCCTCAACCCCAAACCGATCCAAGCAGGTACTTATTTGGCACTTGCATCCTTAACCTTATGTATGTCCATGTCTGCATGAGCCCTCCAAATAGGGACCCTAATGGCATACTTAGACCTAGAAAGTCCTGAACCCTCAGCGCACCTGGGACTGGGAAGATGGCACAGATGCACTGGACTTGTGGGACACCTCCCTGCCAACTTCTCCTACGCCCCGGCCGACTTCTCCTGTCCGAGGGCTTTAAAAGGGACCTTCAATGGGGTGAGGGGTCCCTTCTAGGGTCTTTGATCCTGTCCCCCTTACCGACTTCTCCTGCAGGAGTTTAAAAAGTAGGGGGCTGTTCATGTTGTGACTAAGTAAACATATTACGAAACACGGGTGCGATGCTTAATAGTAATTCTAAAAAACCAAAAGGATATTGACTTGGGTTTTTCCAAGGTTGTGAAACTGAAGACTCAGGCAGATTAGAGTTGTAAGGCCAACGGCCGCACCTCTTGGGCTAGTTGCCTTGAACAGAATCCGGCATGCGCCTACTAAAAACTAAGTCCTAAGCGCAAGGCGGTGCTTGAAGCAGAATTTCTGGGACTTCCAAAAGCAGCTCTGAGTCCCACGAAAATGTGCAGAATAACTCAGGTAAACCTTTTTTGGTGGTGTTTTTCCACTCATGCCTTCCTTTATATTTTCGACGAACCCTTATCTCTCAGAAGCGGCTAAGTAGGGAATGCAAGAAGAACAAAACATGAAAACGCTGTTTAGGGTTTAAGGTTTCACAATCATGCCTTCCTCCATTTCCGCCTCCGCCTAACAACCAGCAAATCCAAAGAGCCGTCTCTCTGAAAGAGTCGTCCCGCTGACCTTCGTCACCCGTTCAACTCCGTACCCACAACGCTAAAACCTCCGAACCCGAAGCTAGAGGACCAAACCAAAAAGGCTACCCTGAACCCTAAATGCTACCTTAGCATGGAACCCCTTAGTCTAAGGTTGGAAGTATGCCCACAGTTAGGACCCGAGAAAGGGCCCAGTATTAGGGGTCCATAGTTAGGACCTTAGACTTATATCCGCTTTCACGGTAACAATGGTTCTAGCACCTTATGTGGGGTTCCGTTTCAGTTGGGGAGGATAAACTTCTAAATCTAAATCCTATCAGTGCCGGGAACGCTAGAATCCTCTTGCCTACCGAACCTGAAACCAACACAACTATGCGAAACCTCACCACAGAATGCTTAACCCCAAGAAACCCGCAAACGTTTATCTAAATCCCTGAACCCTACACCCTGAACCTCTAAACCCTACACCCTAAGCCTGTAAACCCTAAACCCACAACACCCTAAACCCCCAACACCCCAGAATGAGGCTGGCACCTGCATGCAAGCGGCTTGGGCTAGTTTGCACGGTACTGGGATCAGTGGGCTGAGGGTCCTGTCAGATAAAAGGCTCAAGGTTTAAGTGGCGGGGAGAGCTTAAGGTTTACGGTATAGGGTTTTGGGTTTAGGGTATAATATAGGGATGCTGGAAAAGAAAATGGAAACTACTATGTAGTATATTGGAGTTATATAGAAATATTGGAAAGGAAAATGGAAACTCCTTTCAGGGTTTAGGGTTTAAGGTTTGGGGTTTGGGGTTTAAGGTTTCAGGTTTTTTTTGTCACGCCTTTTCTCCAGTGCCATGCACGAGAGACGGTCCCAGGGACCAGGCGAGGGAGTAAAAATTGCCTCTCTCAGGTGTTCTTTTCCACGGGCAACAGGTTCAACTCATCAGGCCGGCAACCCTTTTTCTGCACTTCCATGTCATGGCCATACGACACATCATTGTTCAGGGTCAGGTACATCTCCGTCAACCGAAGAGACAGAGCTTGCAGGGTAGTCAACTTCAAGCCTGTGCTGCCTTGCCACAAACACCGCCAGCCCTGCATCTCCTAGTCTGGCTGCAACTTCAGTGTCTTCCACCAGGCCCTCATTCCACAACTCAAACAGGTCACGCTGGGTCGCAGGCAGAATGGAAATGCTCAGCGGCGAAGGATCAGCACCGGAGACCACACAGCTTCCACTCACCTCCACTGCCCCATTGGAGCTGCTTGACATCGATCCCTCTGCTTCACGCTGGATCTCGACTCGAAGGGCCGCATCCGGGTCAACGTCCTTGACACAGTATTGTCCTAGCTCAGCGCCCTTGCCGTCGGAGACCTTGAGGCGGAGGTTTCGCTTCGGGCCATGTTGGTCCAATGATCCCCGCTTGCGATCACCACTGTCCATCCCTGGCGTTGTCAATTCTAGCATGGCGGCATCAAGTGCCCTGCGTATTTGGGCCCAGATTTCCATGGCCCAGGCCACGTCTGTATCTTCCACGGCCACGTCCTGAGTAGGCTCCATTGCCATGAGCAGTGTTTGAACAGCAGCGAGATGAACTTCAAGAATGAGACTGCCATGCCGGAAATGAGCGGACTGTCTCAAGTAGCTCAACACTAGGGCCGCTCTGGTTTTGCGGGTTTAGGGTCTAGGGTTTAGCATTTTGGGGTTTTGGGTTTTGGGTGTGGGTTTAAAGTCCGGCGGAACACTTTTGGGCTGGAGGTTTGCGAAACGAGAGACCGAGGGTACAAAGGAGACATTGTCTGGATTGCTGTTAAGGAACTTGAATTACGTTACCATACTATGGGTGGGTGTATAGGGTTCAGGTTAAGGTTTAAGTTACCAAAATATGGGTATATGGTAAGTAATAGGGTATTCTTACTTAGTAACTTAATCTAAGTTCCTTAGCAGCAACTTGATGGAGGATGCCACATCACCTCGAACCCTAAACCCTAACTCTTTAAGCCTATGTCCTAACCCGTCAATCCTGAAGCCTAGGTTCTAAAACTCCTTAAACGCTGCATCCTAAACCCGGCATCCCTCTAGAAAACCAAACTCCACTAAATTAAGCTCAACACAGTCTTGGAGCGGCAGTCTGCTTTCCACGCGGCTTAGTGCTTAGGAGTTAGGGTTAACGGCTGAGGTTTTCAGGTTTATGATCTAGGGTCTAGGGTTTTAAGGATTGTTCGCGATCTGGGGGCTTCTCAAAAACGGAGAGGCCTGAGCCATACCGAGGATATGCGGAGATTATGGGATTGGGGGGGTGGGCGTTGTTACTCGAAAAGGATGACATTTTTCTCGTTTTGAACCATAAACCCTAAACCTTAAACCAAAGGTCCTTGTTAAGGATAATATCTGATCACTCTGCGGAATATACATACGCATAATGTCGCAGAATCGGTGCTTCGTGGCTAGTGTGTGGGAATGATAACTGAGAATTTAGGATGTAGGGTCTAGCTTGGGGCTTATAGGATCTAGGATTTGCGGCTTACGGCTTCTTTCGGCTTTACAGATTCAGGATTTGGGTGTTAGAGGGTTTAGGGCTTGGGATTGGGGGTCTGGAAATTAGAGATTTTTCGCCTAGCCTACATTTTCTGTGTACAAGGTTCCGAATGCAAGACTATAGCCTCTGGCTAAGATGTCCTGATTGACATCCAAAGACTTAGTGAAGCTCTAAACTCTACACCCCTAAATCCCAAAGCCTAAACCCTAAACCCCAAAGCCTAAACCCCTAAACCCCACAGCCAAAACCCTAAACCCCAAAGCGACCGCATGGCTCTGCAGTGAGGTCCCGATTAAAGCTAAGGTTTGGGGAAAATGGCCACGAATCATTAAAATTCTATTGGGTTTCTTAGGGGTATATAGGAATAATGGAAAAGAAAATGGAAACCACTGTAGTATATTGGGGTAATATTATATTTGGGTTATATAGGGATGATGGAAAATAAAAAGGAAACTTCTATTTGGGGTGTAGGGTCTAGGGCTTAGGGTGTAGGATTAGGGTAGCCACCTGAAGTGGTTTGGGGGGTCCAGTTTGTTGCCGCCACAAACCAAAATCTGGCTGGTTTTTCATGTCAGCTGCCTACTTGCCACCCCCAAGCCCTCTCAACGATTTTGTTTGGTCAGATGTAACTTAGACAGCAGTGACACTTGTTATGAGGGCACCGTACCAACAAGGTGTAACACTGTGTCACAATTCCTGACATCTATGCCTGAGACCCTCAACCCAAAAACCCTTGAGCGTCTGAGAGTCAAGCCTGAACTTTGTTTCACGTACACCCGGAAGCCAAAGCCCTGAAACACAAGGGCCCAAAAACAAAACAGGCTTCATCACGTCCTTGGCAAGTTGTTGTGGCAGGTTGCGTATCATCCTCCGAATGTTAGGTTTCGGGAAGAGCTCAAAGCAGTTTAGGACAAGAGTTTGAGGCTTTGGGCATGGGACAGAACCAGAAACTCAACATAGATCAAAACAACTGGTACTGCAACAACTCTTGTATGACCTTGTGTTGTTCCCACCGGGGAGGGGGCTTAGGTCCAGGCTCTTCCCGCATTTTTCATACTCGGAATTGTGGCTCAGTACATCAAGGCATGCAGTGAGCATTTAGGTTTTAGAGCTTGGGGTTTGTAACTTTAAGCCCTTAAACCTTCGTTACTGTTACACTACTTGGAGCGTCAGGGAGACGTAGAAGGAAGCTGAATGATGGGGATGACAGGGTATTGTGTCTTATAGGCTTATAGGAGGTAATTAGCATACTTGCTACGCAGGTCCCCCTGGCCCTCCAAGTAATCCAAGAAATCAAGGGGTCCCGAAACACAACTTTTATCCTGATGGCGATGCTTTCCCAGCAGTACGTTGTTGCGGGGGACGGCATGACATGGTAATAACAGAAAAGGGTCTTTGGGGCTCCTCAACCTAGAGTTATATAAAGGCTGGATGAGGAAAATGTTACGACCTATTCCATCTTCTGCATTCTTCAAACTAAATGAGCTATAGTCTTAACTCCTAGTATCCCCCTTAATCACCCCCCCTATACAATCCCCTATAGAACCCGCTTTCAGGAGTTTACACTCTAGCTCAAATAGATTCCCAGGTGGGGCTTCTGGCTCAAGTTCATGGACTTTTGGGCCGTGGATTTAGGGTTTAGGGTTTAGGGTTTAGGGTAACCCTAAAGCCTAAACCCCAAACTCCTAAAGCCGTGAGGGACTGCTCAGACCTAGTTTGAGAAGCGCGGTTTTGAGTTTGGGGCCAGGGTTCTGGTTAAGGGTTTAGGGTTTTGGTTTAGGGCTTAGGTTTAGGGTTTAGGGTGTCTGGTTTGGGTTATTGTCTAGCGACATGGGTTAAAAGGCCTTCGGTCACTCCGTTGCCCAGGCAGCATCCTATAAACTCTGAAGCCGCACGCCTCACGACGACACTCCCACTTCAGGAGCCAGCATAGCCCTATTCAGACTCGAACCCAAACTTAGGTTACCCCTTTCAGCATGAATTTCTGAAAGCAAGCTACATAGTTATCTTCTTCCTGCGCGGTGCCCCCCCCACCCACACACAATTTCTCAGCCGTCGGACGATCCCTCCCGGAGTATTTAGGGTTAAGGGTTAAGGGTTTAGGGTTTAGGGTATACTCCTTTGACTTTCAGGGCCCCTCTGCGGAGTATTCCTCGAAAGATACGTTTCGCAGGACCCACACTTTTGAGAAAGCGCTAAAAACCCCTAAATCCGGAACCTTAAACCAAAACCTCGAAACCGCTTTGGGCTTCAACTTGAAAAAAGCCATCTGCCCATCACCTCGCAGAGGAACTGGATCTCGACATACCTTCCGTCGACCTGAAATTCTTACTGGTTATTTAGGTTCTTGGAAAAGTGCTGAGGGGAGGATGAGGGTGTAGGGTTTCAGGGTTTAGGGCCTACGGTTTAGGATTTTTGGGTATTGGGTTTAGGATCTAGGGTAGGGAATAGCACAACCTTGGGGTTACATAGAGGTTACTATAGCGATGCACAGGATTCAGGGCTTCGTGTTCAAGGCTTGGAGACTTCAACTTATGTCCTGAGCCCTTTGGGGTTGGGTTTTTTGGATGGTTTAGTCAAGGTTAGTCTAGGGCTGGGGGTTGCAGATGAGGATTGAAGGTTCTCTTCTTTCAGAGACTCTGCAAAAAACATTTGGCGTGGGCCCACCCACCCCCCCCTTTAACAGTTCCGAGTTTAAGACGCACAGAACCCGAAACCCAGACACTCAAACCCTCAAACCCCCAACCCTGAACAGTAGGACGCAGGCTTCAGCTATGGGCAGACTACTCAGAACTTGTGAAGAATAACCCTAAACCCTGACTGCTTGGAACTAATGAGTGAATCAAGTAAAACTCCCCTCTTCTCAGATGAGTACCAGACTCAAAAGGAGAACAATCTCGGTCTATCTTGGGGACTGTACTGCATAACCTCGATAGATACAGAACCTGTACTAGTTGCTACAGAACCTCCTTTACTTGTTGGTGCCGAAACGAGAGTGGGAGGGAGCGAATACCTGGGCTAGATTACATAGGCATGATCATACGCATCCACTCCACACCCCCTCGCCCCAAAGGCATCAGCAACACTACAACCTGAACCACGAACCTAACCCTAAAGCCTTGCACCCCTCGCAACCCCACAACCCCAAAGCGCCTAAACCCTGAGACAAGCCCTAAAAAGAATTTAAAAAAGTGCTAAACCCTAAACCCTAAACAAACCCTAAGCCCTATAGTAGTTTCTATTGTCTTTTCCACTTTCCCTATAACCCTAAATAAAATAAACCCTCAGCAGGCCTGTCTGGCATGGAAGCACACGAGACCACCTTCAGACTCTGAACAGGCGACATGTTGGGCTGCGACAGCACCGAGTCGAATTGCCTCCGAGGGTTTAGGGTTTAAGGTTTTAGGGTTTAGGGTTTGGGGTTTAGGGTTTAGGGACTTACTGGGGGATTTAGAAGGGAATAAGGGAATATGTATAAGGTTTAGGGTTTGGGGTTTAGGGTTTGGGGACTTACTGGGGTATTTAGAAGAGAATAAGGGAGTATGTGTAGGGTTTAGAGCTTGGGGTTAGAAGGGAGTGAGGGAATATAGTAGATAGGGATGATAAACGGACTATATTCCCTTTCTCCCCACTCTCTACCAGTAAGACAAGCTTTCCGAACTTGTTCTCTGAACCATATGGGTTGTTCTCAAAATTCTGGGCCCCTTGTGGGTATAGATAATGTTACGGCATCTAATATCTAGGGATACCAGAAAGGGATCCTAATTTTAGCACATACATCTCCATCATACTATCCTATACAAACCTCGCCCAAGCAAAGTTAGGGTTTAGGGTTTAGGGCTTAACATGGAACAATGTAGCCACCGTCGATAGGACCCGTTTTGTTAGTTAGCGGGAGGGACATTGGGAAAGGAGTCGCTGAAGCCATGGCCGACTGCATCCAATGGTCCCATTCGTGCGCTTGCACTTGGGAAGCTTTCCTACCTGCCCCAAACCTTCGAGTGTATCAGCCCACAGCCTCAAACCTAAAGCCTATACCCCAACCACCCTAGACCCTTAACCCTTTCAACTTAAACCCTACACCCTACACCCTAAGCCCAGAAAGACCTTTCAAATATAGTAACTGCCATGTTATTTCCCATTTGCGTTTCCACCCTTAACCCAAAACCCCTGAACCCTAAACCCACCCTACTCTAAACCGTAGACCAAGGCTCCCATTTGATTTAAAATTATCTTTTCCATTTGATTCTCCACAACCCTAAACCAAGTACCTGACAAGCCCAACCCCCGAACCCGGCTAAGAACTTAGGATTTTGGATTTAGAGGTTTAGGGTAGTAATAGGAACAGTAGTAATAATAATACACATATAATTATATGCCCTTTATAACCCCACTATAGTCGTTTCTATTTTCTTTTCCATTATCCCTTTATGGATTTGCGGGTGTTCAGTTTTGGGTTTGGGGCTTTGGGTTTAGGGAGCCCAGCCTGTCTACGGATGAGGATCGGGGCTTCTCGCTGGAGTGCGCGCAAAAGACAGGTGAAGCTCCAGGCAGATCCGGGATCCTTGTTGAGGGTTCCGGCTTTCTAGGGATTGGGGTTTAGGATTTAGGGTTTAGGATTTAGGGTTTAGGATTGAAGGTTTAGGGTTGAGGGTTTAGGGTTCAGGGTTTAGGGTTTGGGCTTGGGGTTTAGGATGTATGTTCAGGCACTTTAGTGGTTAATGGATTTCATGTGCTCAGGGGTTTAAAGGTTTAGGTTGGCAGGGGTTGGAAGGCTTGGAAAACGGGTAAAGATCTCTGGATCTACATCACCCTAAACTCTAAACCCTAAACCTGAAGCTCTCTGCTCCCGCCTCGAACCCCCAAAGCCTTCCACTTGCTGGTGGCCGGGGGGAAGTGGGGACAGGCATTGCTCTGTCGACAGGGTTCAGGGCTTGGGGTTTAGGGCTTAGGGTATGGGGTATACAAGGTGGTGCAGATTTTCCTCCATCCACAGTACCCAACTTTTGGGCAGCTATGATTTTAACATCGGACAACCCAGACCTTGAGCCCTGAAACGTAAAGCCTCAACCCGAAGCCAAGCCGTTGTGTTAAATCCTAAAATTCAGGGTGCCTTTTCGGGGGTCCCCATAATATGGATTGTGGTATATTGGAGTCGATGTTGGGATTCCCCCTTTCTGGGACACTACCATATACCTGCAGCGTAAAACATGGAGCTAAGTGCTTGCCATAGAGTGACAAGAAGCACCCCCTTCCATGCATGTGCCAAAGTTGGGATCCCTACAATTGAAGAATCTTTCGACCCTGATTATCCCTCCTCATCTCAAACATCTAGGTTACTAAGGTTATGCAGGTCTCATCTGTTCGGGATTCAGTGGGTTTGAGATTTCGGCCCTAGGGTTCAGGGTTTCGAGCGGAAGCGTAAACCCCACACCCTGCTTGCAGGGTAAGGGGGGGGGCTTAGTACGCATACGTGTAACCCCTAAATCATGATGACCCCAGTTTTTCCCGATATCAACCTACTTATTGACTCCCCCTAACCCCTGTGGAATCCGGTGCATATTCTATGGATCCAGTCTGCACCATTTTGAGTTCAACAATTCAAATTTATCATTTAGAGTGGATATATAATCCCCCTTAAGTAGATAGAATATGGGGTATTTGGGGATCTTATTATAATATACCCAAAGCTGTATTCTATCTACTTAAGGGGGATATATCCTAGAAGACCCGGCCGTGACAGGTAGAATGGACGCCATGGGAGAAAAATCTACCGGAGGGCATCCTGCCTCTGATCTCTTGAAAGTCTTCTGATTTAGACACCTGATTCATATTATAGTAACTTATAGTATATTATGGTATTATACAGTAAATTATGGTATATTATAGTATATCATGGTGAAAGCACATTGGGGTTATATAGGGATGATGGAAAAGAAAATCGAAACTACTATTAAGGGTTTAGGGTTTAATGTAGACCCACGATTAGTAACCCTTTCCGTTTATGGGCCTAGAGATTAGGATCCCTGTTATAATCCCCATTAAGGGGAGGGGGTTTATCAATCACGGGTCTACATTATCCTGTGACTCACTCTACTTAGAGTGCTAAATAATTACCAATATCATGTTGAGGTCTATTTGTAGCAATTTCCTGTTCATTGTCCATTTTCTTTTCCATGTGATTATCCATTATAGGAGTATATAACATCCCTAATGGCCCTAAACACGAAACCCAAAACCCTCATTCAGACATTATATGGTAAACCCTTAACCCTACACGGTAAACCCTAAATCCTAAATTGACTTCGGTGAGGATCGGAACAGCAAGGGCGGTGACTTGCTCGTCGCTGACGGTGCCTGCCGGGACGACAAAGGCAGGAATGTCAAAAGGGTTTAGGTGTTTAGACTTCGGGGTGTAGGGGTTTAGGGTTAAGAGTTTAGGGGTTAAAGGTTAGGGCTTGAGGGTTTGGGGGGCAGGGTTTAAGGTGTAGAGGTTTAGGGTCTAGGGTTTGGTCCTGGGTGCTAAATCCTCGCCTCGAGCTGACAAACTCTACTCTTTTTTTTGTCGTGCAGCCTTGTTGGGTGGTCATGATTTTCCGGAAATTAACCATTTGCATTGCTTGATAATGTATGGGCAGTTTGTTCTTTGAGAAGAAGTACGTACTGTTGCTGACTACATCTCATCCATAAAGAATATGCGTGCAACTGCATTGACTGGTCCTTGCATGCTCAGATTTCAGATTTTGAGGCAGACATTCACACAATGTTGTTTTGTTCTGGTCATACGATCAACAAGAAGAATCCGGGTTGACAATTAGCTGAGGGCCGGAGCATGCGGTATGATGAAAGGAAAGGGCGCAAGTTGTCTTCAGACTTCAAGCCAGGAACCTCCAACCAAAGAAACCCGAATTTTCTTGCCCCGCAACACCACAAAAGACGGCAAATTACACGTTAAGCACCATCCCGTGACAGCATAAATTGGGGTCTGACGTGCTCAAATGGCACTCTGGAGAAGGATCTGCGGACTTTCCCGACAACCAAACATGTTAAAACAAAAGCCCAAACAGAAACCAGCACATGACATATGCCTCAATGTAAAGTTGTGCATGTTGGCATGCTGACTGCCAGCGCGTGTAGGACGAAAAAATGCAAAAAGTAAGCATCGGGCGACGGGTCAGCCGCCTGGCAAAACTACGGCCCTTGTGGAAGTAAACTTTGAAGGACTCCATGATACTTGGGGCCAGGGTTACACGTCTACTTCCCCGAGGGCATTCCTGCTGTAGCCAATTATATTCCCCCCCCTGCGCACCCACGATGCACGTACATATCCTGTCGTATTTACTTACAAACCCTGAACCCTAAACCCCAAATCTTGCGCAGACAAACATGCTCCACCTTCGCCCTGAACGCTTCGTTCCATGCTGTTCTCCGCTTGCTCTCGCTCGCGGCCTGGCGCAAAACATGAGCCATGATCTAAACTCCTAGTATCCCCCTTAATAAGGGAGAATCAAATGGAAAACAAAATGGAAAATGAAATGGAAACTGCTATACAAAGGGTTATGTAGTGGATTATAGGGGTTATAGAATCTAAACTCCTAGCATCCCCCTTAAGAACCCCTAGAGTAGTCCCCTATATAATCCCCTGCAAAGCCCCCTTTAAGGAGCTTAGACTGTAGCTCACATGGTGATTGAGGGTTTCGCGGAGTAGGCCTCAAGTCTGCTGTCTTTGGGCATTCGGTTCAGGACTTGTGGGTCTTGCGTGCGGGTCTATGGAAACCCAAAAGGCCCTGTAAACACAAGGATCCCCGAATAAGAGGACTCTAACTCAAAACCTGGGGACCCGAAACAGGGAACCCCAGGAATACTGCAGAAAAAATTGCAATTAAAAACCCTAGTAGGCGTATTCCTATCACAATTCCACTATCTTCTTGGCGTGCCCTGTTTGGGCTCCCCAGTACATTCCCTTTACCTGAGACTCTCAGTCCCAAACTCTGCGGTCATGTTCTGGATCCCAGTACCGTAATGGGTTAAAGGTTTAGGATTTAGGGTTTAGGGCTTAAGGTTCCGGGCAGCTTGCCTTAATTAGGAGGGCTCCTATATAGATCCCAACATACTATAGTGCTTATTGTGGGGACCCTAAAATCGTACCCCTACTTCTGGGAAACCTCAAAATCGTCCCTCCCACCCTGCCTTTTTTCTGAGATGCTTTGCGCGATGAACTCTGGGACGGGATAGGAATCTGGCAAGAGATATCCTGCCTTGGTACATGGGTGGTTGTCAAAATTGTGGTCCCTTTTAAATCCCTATTATACTACGGCACCTAACATGTAGGGTACCCAAAAAAAGACCATACTTTTGACACCCACCCACATGAGGTTTAGGAAGCAGGGTTTACATTCCTGTTTCCCAGGCTGGGGAAGTCTCTATAGGAGTACGTGCTTTAGTGTGGACCCATATGATGCTGCTTGGAAGAAATTTCGAACCAAAGCTACCAAGCATGCTTGAAGGAGCAGCATGTTTGAAGGAGCAGACTGAAGAAAGGTGCTGTTCTTTGAAAAGTGGCTTCAAAAAAAAGGTCACATTTGGGGGGTTCAAAAAAAGGATCATGGTCTGTTCGGACAGTACAAAGCCTGTTTCTGAAAACACCTGAGTCCTACAGCTAACATGGAAACCCATACAGCCCCCTTTTACAAGAACAAGGGTCTTTATAAAGCTCTCCGGAGGATTCCATGCAGGACATAAGCCAAGGACTCACCCCACACTCGAATCTAAGCTCAGGACTCTATCGGAGGTTTTCTAAAAAAGGCTAGTGCTGATATATACGGAGGAGGTTGAAATGGGATTATATACGAGGCTTTCGACTAGGGATTTTGTGGGTACGTACCGGGAAACTTCCATTTGAACACACATGTCTCAAGGTATGAGTCCCCTTGCAACCACACAAAACAAGCTGGCATCCGTAAACGTCACTAGAACGGAACAAAACTCAATGGGCACAAGAGTCATATACTGGGAGCATGAGTAGCAGAACCGGCATTTGATGGCTTTATTCGACTGGATTTATTGTATGTGCTGGCGTGGACACTGGGAGTGAAACACAGCTCCTCGCTGCCTCCAGAGAGAACAGACCGACTGTGATGAACTGACAAGGCAACCCTCCAATTTAAAAAGCGTCTCGGAACAGCTGCAGCTACAAGGTGTTCCTGATTCTTCATAAATTCACTGTTGCGGTGGCGCTGATGGAGCCTGCGCTTCCTATACTAAGCTACAACATCCTAGTGTTGCAAAAGCAGTACGTAGGCCATGAGAATTTTACGACCTAGTTGCTGACCTCCCTGGCCCCCAAAAAACCGTTCAAACATGCTAGGATTATTTGCAGGTCCACCGACAGCAAAGCTGGGGCCCTCACCGAAACGCCTTTTTGGCAGCATTTTGCGCCTAAGTCTAGAGACTTAAGCCGATTTGAGGTTTACTAGGGATTAGGGAAGCGCCCAAAATACAGTAGAAGCCTAAATCACTGCAAGTATTATTGTCCTGAGCTCCTTATATAACTATGGTATGGGGTATCCCACATAAACCTCAAGATGATTATCCAGGCCCCTATAGTACACATACAGGCAAGGATTAGGGTCAAGGACTTCAAAGTCCAGATCTAGGTATGGGCTGGTAAGAGCTCAAGGTGGCAATCTAAGATTGAGCTTCAGGTGCCAGGGAGTAGGGTTTAGGGTTTAG
>CAJNIZ010044194.1:39870-51637 GCA_905231905.1 Symbiodinium pilosum | reverse complement strand
TTGGGGCTTGGGGTTTAGGGTGAAGCGTTTAGAGTTTAGGTTTCAGGGGGCGATTAGAGACATGAGCCACAGTCAATATTTCCCACATACCTTAATGAATATGGTTTCCTTGTTGAAACTATCATTGTACTAGGGGCTGAAACAATGATTTTGGGAGTTTCTAGGTTCAGGTATAGGCCAAGGGAGAACCAAATGGAGAAGTAAATGGAACATAAAGTGGAAGATGGGCTTATATGAACCGCATAAAGTCCCTGAACCCTTAGCTATGAAAAACCCTAAACCCTACACCTTGAACCCTAGTTTGACTCTCGGGGATGGCCTGAAACACTTAAGTCCTGCTATCAAGGAAAGAGAGGACTGACTAGTAATTGGACGCTTCATTCTATGGGTAATTCTGAAAATTAGGGTCCCCGTTTGGTACCCCTAAAAGATAGGTGGCGTAGTATAGTCCACAACCAACAGGGGCCCATCATTTTGAGAACAACGCATGCGAGTCTAGGGTTGAGGTTTCTAGGCATGATTCTAGGTTTAGGGTTTCGGGATGATTCCATGGATCCATTGTTGCATATCCCGCTAAGAAGCTAGCACATCCTATACTACCCCCAAGCTTTGCAACCCCCATATCCAGAATAGGCCTCACCCGCAAGTGGGAATTTTAGGGGATAGCAGTGTTGCAGTAGAATGGGGGTAGTATAGTTGCATGGGGGCAGTATAGCATCTGATCTGGAAGAGGTCAAAGTTAGCAGGGAGCGGACGATGGATCCCAATAGTCGCCCCTCAGTACATATTATTATGGTATTAGTAACATTTCTATTGTTATTAGTTGTATTACTATTACTTGTTGTTGTTATTGTATTACTGTTATCACCTGTTATCTTTAATATCATCCCTAGCAATATATTAATTCCTTCTTCCTTTTCCATTCCCGCATTCCCTACTAACAGCCAGCAAGTAAGTCCTGAATGTCCCAGGCCCTTAATTAACTAACCTCTGCATCACCCTAATCTAGACCCTTGATTAATAAACCCCTTCCCCTTAGTAGGGATTATAATAGGGATCCCAATATTAAGGCCCTTAAAAGGAGGGGTTTATTAGTAGGGGTCTGCAGTATGAACCCGCAATGTCCACTTCATTAGTTTGCTATTCCCTCCATCCTCGGCTGTCAAGCAGCAAGGAAAGAGACCCTAAACCCTAAAGTGTACTTCCTAAACCCTCAACTCTAATCTCTAAGACGAAGCCCTAACTGCTAAGCCCTAGACCCTAAACCCTAACCCCTTAACCCTAAACCCAATCCCTAAACCCTGGGCCTGTAAGACTGCAAGCTGCTTCTCCACCCTGGCCATCCATGTCACCATCACTTCGTGATGGTGGTCTAACGCCTGGCGGTGAGCTTTAAAGATTATGATTTACGATGTATAGGGTCTATAGGGATAGATACGGATTTTTGAGAATGGCATGGAAAAGCACACAGAAGATCAGATGGAAACTGCTGTATTGTTTATGCTTTAGGGGCTGGGATTCAGGGGCGTAGGGTTCGCGGTTAAAGATTTTGGGGTTTAAGGTTTAAAGGTGAGGGTTTAGGGTTGGGTTCGGGCAGAACAGACCAGCTAGCTGTCTTTTAGGGTTTAGGGTGCTCAGGAAAGGGATGCAGACAATAGGCCATGATTGAGGGCCCTCTTCGATTCGGGAGAGGATGAGGCAAGCCCAAACCATGTCACATAAAACGCTCATAACACCCTAGCAGCGTGAAACTGCAAAATTCCAAACCCTGAAAACAAGAATTTGGCCCTAAAACCCTGAACTCTGAAGCTCCCTGTTTGGGGCTTCGAAGTGTTGAAGGTTTTGTAGTTGACAGTCAAAATGCTGGCGACTTGGATATCAAGGGCCAACTCTCCCCTAGCCCCCGAAGCCCTGAACCCTTAATGGGACTAGGGTTTAGGGATCAGGGCTTGGTTTGGATGAGGCATTAAACCCTAAATCTGAAACCCCAAAGCTACACCCTCAAATGACCCAACCCGAAACCCTAAACCCTACATCGTCTCAACCATGAATCCTAAAAAGCCATTGTAGTGCTGTAAAGCCTGCGGGGAGGTCAGCCTCAAAGTAACTGTGAGGTGGTCAGGGGTTTAGGGTTTGTACAGGACAACAGGGATATAATATATTCACCTATACATACGGAGACTTTGGGTTTGTGTTTTGGGGCTTGAGGTCTGGGGTTTAGGGTCGCCACTGATACTGCTGAGAAAGAACGTCACATAGGCGTAGCAGCCAGCCGTGCAGGCTAGTTGGGGTGCCTTAGGATATGCATTAAGATATGAGATCCATGCAGATATCTGAGGAATAGCCAGGTTGGGTCGGGATATCAAGTTGGAAGCGAGTTTAGGGTTTAGAGTTTGGATACCGGACAAAACCGATCAGTAGTAATGCAGAAACACATGGAAGGCAATGGAACATGAATAGAAACTGGGTGCATCTATGGCTTTACATGGGTTATAAAATCTACACACACAAGCACACAAGATAAGTTTGAAGGGTTTTGAGTATACTGTTCAGCTCTTGATGTTTGGGGATGCAAAAAACCCACACCCTAGACCCTAACCGTAAATTTGGGGGCGGGCTTTAGCAACGCCACATCCTGAATCGCCACACAAGCATGCATGCCCCAACTCACAAAAGCACTAACCCCAAAAGTCTCCAAACTCTACAAATTCCCGAGGCTCCAAACACCAAGGAGAAGGACCTCAACTTAAGTTGCTACAACGGACCATCAAATGCAAAAACGAATAAGAAGCGAAATCATATGGAAGTTATACAGTGGCTATGTAGGATTTCACAGAAATTGAATTGAGTTCTTGTAATATGGATATAGGGCACGCGTTACAGCTTTCTTAGAAGGACAATTTGATCTAACTTCCTGAGAAGCAGCCCTGACCCTAATTCCTAGACCCTAACCCCTGAACTCTAAACTCTAATCCCTAAACCCTGATCCCTAACCCTGATCCCTAACCCTGATCCCTAAACCCTACCCCTTGAACTCCACACTCTAAACCCCCAGACCCTAATCCCTAAATCCTAGTCCCTAAACCCTCCACTCTAATCCCTGCTCAAGACCCTGATCCCCAGACGCTAATCCCTAAACCCTACACTCAAAACTCTTATCCCCAGACCCAAAATCCTAAACCCTAATCCCTAAACCATACGTACCATCTAAACCCTGATCCCCAGACCCTAATCCCTAAACCCTAGTCTTTAAACCATATGTACAATCAAACCCTGATCCCCAGACCCTAATCCCTAAACCTACACCCAAAACCCTGATCCCCTAACCCCAAAGCCCTGCACTCAAAACCCTGATCCCCAGACCCTAAACCCTAAACCTTACACTCAAAACCCTGATCCCCAGACACTAATCCCTAAACCCTACACTCAAAACCTTGATCCTCAGACCCTAATCCCTAAACCTTAATTTCTAAGCCATACGTAAAATGTACGTAAAATGTAAACCTGATCTCTGAACCCTAATCCTTGAACCCTACACACTACACCCTAATCCCGAAACCCTTATCCCTAGACCCTTATCCCTAAACCCTGATCCCTAAACCCCACACTCTAAACCCAAAACCCTAAACCCTAAATCCCTAAACCCTACACCCTAATCCCTAAACCCTAGACCCCAGAACACCTTGGCCAAGTTGAAGAGGCTGCTGACCTTGGGGTCGCTGGCACGCCTGGCTGTAGAAGCCACACGGTTTGGGGTTCAGGCGGTTCAGGGATTAGGGTTTGGGTTTTAGGGGCTAGGGTTTAGGGTTGAGGGTTTAGAGATTAGGGTTAGGGTTTAGGGTTGAGGGTTTTGGGCGTTGGGTTAGGGAGTAGGGTTCAAGGTTTAGGGATTTGGATTTAGGGTTTAGATCCAAGGACAGAAGGGACTGAAAAGCAAATGTAAATTACTGTGCTCCTTAGTTGCTTCCAGAACTGGAGGGACCCTAATCCAGACCCAAATCCTATACTTCTTCTTTGCGGAACATCCCAAAAAAGTACTGAAGTACCCCCGGTTCTGAGAAAACTGCACTTACTTTAGTGTAAACCCTAGATAGGGTGAGGGGCTCAGACTTAGGGAGGTGAGACTGTAGGTGTAACCCCTGAACCCTAAACCTTGGGTACTGCCCCCCCAGTAACAGTCTATATTAGGGGTCCTATAAAGGGCTATATATAACCATATTATAATAATCATCCAACTGCTACTGAGGGGGGTAGTACTCAACCTAAATTAAAATCTTGAACCCTCAATGTCAAGCTGACACTCCTCCGGCCCGTTTGGACCATGCCACCATTCCTTAAATGAAGTTACAGTAGTGGACTCCCTGTTAAGGGGTTTTAGGGGGTTTACCAAGGGGTATATAGGGCTTAGGGTCAAATTATCGTAAGATGGGTGTATGGAAAAATCGCATGGTTTGCGCATGATGGTAACTTAGTTTGCGTTCCTGAACAGCAGGCAAGCTCATCATAGCTTTAAGGAACCTTAAGATCAATGGCTCTTCCCTTTGCACTTTTCAGTATCAAAATCACACCATAAACGAAAACAACTCAAAGATAAGCAGATTAAGAGCTCCGTGGGACAGAGAAACTTAGGCGCAGTGGCCTGTGCCTCATCTACAGGTTTACCCGAAACCCTATGCTTCCCCTAAATCCTAGGCCCTCGACCATTAACCGCACTCTCTTCGGTTTAGGGTCCTGCGCTTGAGGCTGTACTGTACCCCTGTCTACTTTGAAGGCTTAGCAACACCAGGTCTGGCTCATGCTAGGGTTTGAGGGTCTACGAGATCAGGGTTTTAGGCGAAGTTTCCCTACCGTGGAGATTAAGCTTTTGGAGTTTAGGGTTTAGGGCCAGAGCTACATAAGTATAAGTATGCGCATAACCCGTAGAAGCCATAGAATAGCCCCGGCCATCCCCTTACGAACCTGTAAGTTCCCCGAACCCTCAGGCTCGTTCATGGAGACTGGTACCAACCTTTTGGCCTTCAGGGCTTCGGGCTTACTGTTTGTTGGCTTAGGGTTTAGGTTTAGGCTTTGGTAACAAATCCATGCAACCTCAGGCTCCTGACTTCCAAACAGCGGTTGCGGACTACTGTGACCTCATTAGAACAAGGTTAGGGAATGGCTGAAATCGGTGTGAAAGCTTCTACACCCTAAAACCTAAACCCAAAATCTCCGAAATCCACACTCTGAACTCCGGGCCCCTGAAGGCAGGCACAACCCAAGGACTCTTTTTTCACGCTTGCTAGCAGCAAATGAAGGTTGGAATGGAATAGGTTGTAGGTTAAGGGTTAAGGGCTTAAGGCTTAAGGTGTCAATACTTGACTGAGCGGAGGATTCCGGCCCCTATTCCAGAATAGCAGCCTTTTCATGATAAGAACAGGGCCAACTATCATGCACGTTTTTGGTGTTGGAGGAACAGCATTTCGTTGCTTCGATCGCGCTCCCTGAACCTTGGAAACCCTACACCCAATTCGGGGTTTCCTAAAATTTGGGGTACCTTTTGGGGGTGCCCAAGATAAGGATTTTAGCATTTTGGCTATCTTGGGGTTCCCCTATTTTAGGAAAATTCCCAGACTCCCCTAGTGCCCAGCAGGCTTTGTGAAGGAGCCAGAGTCAGCAGGTGCCTCCTTGCAGGGTTGGCACGTGTGGCTTGGTTCTGGGAAGTTCAGGGTTGGAGGTTTTGCATTTAAGGTGTGGGGTTTGGGGCTTCAAGGTTTTGGGGCTGAGAGTTTGGGCTTCAGGTTCTGCTGCCGTAAACTATGGGAGCAGCTTCTGTTCGAAAACAAACGGGATCCTCATAAAACGAAGGCTTATATACTGCACATTTGAAGCGTTACCACACCGAAATACTGCACATATATATATATATACATATACGGTAGAAGCCAACTGGAAATAAATCTATCGTCAAGTTTCGGCCCAGGGAGAACGCGAGTCCTTTGCCGGGAGCCAACACACATTTCGCGCCAAAATCAATAGCATAAGGAGAGAACAGAGATCGCTAAGCAAAGCAAAACGTCAAGAAAAACAGTCTTTGGGGGCTTCTGAAAGCTAGGGATCCCAGTGGTATATGTTGGGGCCCCTTATTTGTGGAAACCCTTCACTTAAGATAAGCCCTAAACCCTGTGTTAGATCCGCCTGCGCAGACTTGTCAGTGTCATCGTCGTCCTCTGAGCCACCTAGCCTTTGCCCAGAAAAGCTGTCAGGGCGATGGGTACTGAAGATGTTTGGTGACCGGGCCAGATACCAGAAAGTACATGTAGCCTCCAGACTATACCGAAGTTTCTCACAGTTACCCTATAGAATCCTGTATAGCTCTAGTGTCCCGTAAAACCTCCTATGCTGAGAAACTCCCATAATTTCAACTCTCCGACTAAAACCCTTGGATACACACCAGACCGAAAAAGAGGCTTTCAAAAAAACAAGGGTGCCTGCAACAAGGATTATACTATGTCTGGTAGTTTCCACGCATTAGGGCCACCCTTGTGTATGACAAGAACAAAAAAATCCGGATAAACAGGGAGGAGAGTTCCTTCTTTCTGAAAGCTCCCAAATTCATTCATCCCCCTACTCTTAACCTCTTCTTATGGACCCCTGTTCGAAAACGCCCATATACCGGGAACCCCTACTTTAAAAGCACATCAGAAAGAGCGGCTATGGTCTAAACTCCTAGTATCTCCCTTAACCCCCCAAAACACTCCCCTATACAGTTTCCTATCTAATCCCCTTTAAGGAGTTGAGTCCCTAAACCCGAAACCCTATGTAACTCCCCTTTGAGGAATCTAAACTATAGCTCAAGTGGGGAGCAAAGTTGAGGTGACAGATCAGACCTCGAGTCTTCACAAGCACCTTTCGTTACGGCTTAGGGTTTCGTGTTTAGGGGGCTTAGGGTTAAGGGATCTTAGGTTTTAGGGGTTAGGGGGCTCATGTGGCACCCAAAAAATCTGGAACCAACCTGACCCTCGTATGCATTAAAACTTGCAATGTACATGTAATAACCCCAATATAACCCTAATATAGCAATAATGTATAACCCCAATATAACCCTAATATAACCCCAATAAGGACTACAAAGTGGCGTCTGTCTATGGTCCAAGGAAGAATTTTGGCCCCTTACTGTGGCAGTGATTGAGTTTGAGTATGCTGGCGCATTGTAGATAATGATGTCGCGCGGCATTTTCTAGCGTGAGTTTGGTTGCTATTACACTGCACTTGCTACCTTTCTTCCCTAAACTCCCACAAAAAACCTGTAACTTGCTGGTGATTAGTAGGGAGTTCAACAAAAACCTCTTCGTTCATTCCCTACGGTCCCTCTCCCCTGGAACCCGGCAACAACCTAAAACCACAGATCCCAGGGGCCAACAGAAGAAAGCAAACAAGTAGATTGATAGGGGAATCCAGAAGGTAGGGATATACCCCCGAAACACTTCATTATGTTCTTGTTTGTTCCTAATAATCCTAAACCCTTAACTATTAACCCTCTCCCCGAAAACCCCTACAAACGCTCAAAAAACCAAAACCCCCAAACGCCCTAAAGCCTACACCCTCACCCCCCCAACCCCCCGCAAACCCTAAGCCCTTAACCCTGAACCCTAAACCCTAATATAACAATAATATATAAACCCAATATAACCCTAATATAACAATAATATATTACCCCAATATAACCCTAATATAACAATAATATATAACCCCAATATAACCCACCCTGAACCCTAAACCCTAAACCCCTAAACCCTAAACCCCTAAACCCTAAACCCTTCTTGGCCATCTCGGCGGGCGGCATCGGCGGCTCGAGGGGCGGCGGGGTCACCGTAGGACAACTGGTCATTGAAAATGGGGACACACCTGGGGATGTAGGGGTTTCCTAAAATTAGGGGTACCTTTTGGGGGTCCCTATAATAAGGATTATAGTACTTTGGGGTCTACGTTAGGGTCCCCCTATTTTGGGAAACTACCATATAGGGGTTTGAGAGTTCAGGGTTCCGGGTTAAGGGTTTAGGGTGAAGAAAGAATGTAGGGTTTGGGGTTCAGGCCTCAGGGTTCAGTTTAGGGTTTAGGGTTCAAAGTCTAGGGTTCAAGGCTAGCCAACCATCCCAAAGCATGGGACCCAAGCAGGAGCCCTTAGCCTTTGCCTGCTATATGCCTTGTGTGTATCTACGTATGTATATATGTATGCATATACTACACATATAACTTATGGGCCCTTGGCACCCTCTAAAACAAGCTGGTTCCAAGGCACTCCTCAAGAAAAAAGCTTTAGGCTATAGGGTTTTGGGATTCATTGGCGGTGGTGATGAGGACGGATGACACGGCCGTTGGCAGTCAGACAAGGAAAAGCACGACATGCAGGAGTTGCAGTAACAAGAACTGGGTTGCTGTTAAGGAACTTAAATTAAGTTACTATATTGGGGAAACCCTATTATTTACTATATATACCCGTTATGGTACCTTAATTTAAGTTCCTTAACAGCAACCCAGAGAATCCTCTGAGGACAAATGGGAAGCCTGCGGCAATCTGCTAACCAGGCCTTGGAATCCACATACAAATGAACCAGGACAAGTAACTACAAGTAGTTCCTAAATGGAAGTCTACCACAGTAGCTTCATTTCAGTTCAGTTAACCCTTGCACAACCTCTATACACCCCTGTTCCCATGTCATATTCCGATAACTTTCCATTTGATTTCACACTATGCTAACTCGAAGACACGAACCATCCATAAGGTGGTACTCAAAATACCATGGTAACCCCCACACTTTTGCAGCACAATCATGTTGGGAGATATGCCCGCAATGTATTTGCCCAAACCCACTGGAAGACATGGTTCAGGACGCTGAAGACATGCTTTAGGACTTAGCGTTCGGATTTACAAGTGATCAATCTCGATGGGTACAGGCGTGTGCAAGGCTAGGAGAAACGATTAGAACGTGGACTGCCCACATAGGACCTCAACACAAGGCCCAAACTACGTTGATAGCTCCCATCGACCGTATGAAGATCCACATCTACATGGTACAGGGTACCTTTTCTATGCATTGTCCTTAAGCAAGCCTTCAAGAGTCGATGCATGATCCTGCAGAAACATCGCCATGGCCCCCGCCTTCAGCGCAGCTGACACCCACGCGTGCAGGGTTACGCTGCCTAATTGAAGGCCTCTATCATGAAGGCCCACCCACTGAGGATGTCCTTGATCTCCAGTGTCCGCGCAGCCATAACTTTCAGACCCTAAACCCTAAGCCCTAAATCCTAAGCCTTTACTCTCAAGCCCTAAATCCTGAACCCTCGACCCAAACTCTGAACCCTAGACCCTAAACTGGACTTGAAGGCTTGGCAAGTAGGTTATAAATGGGATTATAAAGCCTCCAAATCGGGGTTGGCCTGCATGCAGCCCCCTTACAATGACAGCCTACTTACTAAGTCTCATGGGTAATCCCCTCCCCCTAATATTAAACCCCCCTAATACTAAATACTCCCAATATATTAGTATATACCACAGAATGGAAGTATTTAAGATTGGGGGGTGGGTGGTTTATTATTAGAGGGGGGAGATTAGGACTTCAGATTCAAGTACAGCCTGCAGCCTTTGAGGGCTTAAGGTCTGGCTGTGAGCTTTTCAGGTAATACGAGCGGCAAGAAGGATATGGCACTTCTGCGGGGTGAGCCTGGATCTAAGTACCTCACACGACCCTACACCCTAAACCCTAAACCCCTAAATCGCTTTTAGTGTTTGGGGTTTTGGGTGTGTGGCCAGTCCCAGGCTATGGAAGGGACGCAGTTTAGGGGTTTAGGCTTTTGAAAGACCCAAATTCGGTTGACTCCAACCAACCAGCCTCGATTCATTTACAGCTTCTAACATGCAACCTTGAAGCCTGCCTAGATAATCTTTTCACTTTCAAAGTCTACCCACTATCCGGATTCACAAAACTATCAACCCCATAAACCGTTTTTCTAAGTAGACATATGAGCTATAGTCTAAACTCCTAGTATCCCCCATAAAAACCTTTTTGTAATACCCTATAGAACCCCCTATATAACCCCCTTTAAGGACTTTAGACTACAGGTCGTATTAAGTCAAGAGATCCACCAGTTAGAGCCGCCTGTTTAGGGCTGACCTCGGTTTGGGCTTGCAGGCTCCTGCACCTGTTTTACGGTTTAGGTTGGGTACTGCCCCCACCCAGTAACAGTCTATATTAGGGGTCCTATTAAGGGCTGTATATAACCTTATTATACTGGTTATCCAACTGTTACTGAGTGGGGGCAGTACCCAAGGTTTAGGGTTTAGGGTTCGCAGGGATGACGGAATATTCGATATAGGGATTTTATAGGGATTATATTCCGTTGTTCCCTGCTGACTCCTCGATGAACTAGACGTGAAAAATCGGATGAACTAGACGTGAAAATCGGGATGCCATGTTTGAAGGATGACTATGAAATTTAAGCCCAAAATCCTAAACCCGAAAGCCTAAACCCTAATTTGTACAAACTCGGAGCCTAGACCCTAAACCTTGAAGTAGATTGTTCGTCACAGCAAGAGTCTGAGCCCACGGAATCAATCTCGAGAGATCTTAGGACTGTCACCTACACATGAGTCGTAGTCTAAACTCCTAGCATTCCCCTTAATAACCCCTATAGTAGTCCCTATATCATCCCCTTTATAACCCCTTTAAGGAGTTTAGACTGTAGCTCATGTAGGAGTTGTAGGATCTAATCCGGACAACGTGCAAGCGTCAGAAGCGGCTTGCAAAGTACCATCCTTAAAAAATCATCTAATCCCTCCCCTACAACATGAATCCACCACCGCCT
The DNA here is from genome assembly GCA_905231905.1 of Symbiodinium pilosum. Taxonomy (NCBI): domain Eukaryota; class Dinophyceae; order Suessiales; family Symbiodiniaceae; genus Symbiodinium; species Symbiodinium pilosum. The sequence continues at coordinate 40,795 of CAJNIZ010044194.1, read as the reverse complement.
CTTCTCACAAGTATCAATTATCATAAGGGTGGATACTTTAAAAAAATGCATGACCCTTGGTACCTTATACCATGGGAACTATGGTTGCAGTAAGGGTGCTAGTTTGGAAACATGTATGATTAGAGGGCTCGGAAGAGTATTGTTAGGGGAAGGGATTACATGGGCGTCTACGTTTGCAGGAGGGTGTACCATGTGGCAGAAAGAACAAAAAGGTGCGAGGAGCTAGCTCTCAGAACATACCCCTTCAACTGGTTGAGTGCCTTAAGGTCATAGAAAACTTTCTAAAAATGGGGAAATGTAAGTTATATAAGTTGTACGAAGAGCATTACAAGAAGTATATATAAACCCTAAACCCAAAAGCATAGACCCTAAACCGTGTAAGATGGTCCTTCCCCCCGACTGACATGGAATCCAGAAGAGCCCCCTTTTGAAAGGATGCTGGCCTTTATGACAGTAGGGTTTACGGTTTGCTTCTCCAAGTTCCTTACAAGTTTGGGGGAGGATTACTCTAGAAGCTCAGGCTACTCTATCCATGTGAACCCTAAAACCTAAATAAACCCTACACCAAAGGTACACAATGTATATACATCTCCCCGAAGACAGTCTAAGATTCCAAGATCTGGTCGAACCCCTGCAGCATCGAACTATCATAATATGGATGAAGGCTTGAAAGCTGCAAGAATGCGACCAGGACTTCAATCTCCAGCTCATCCCCACATGCACAAATCCAATAAACCTACACGCCAAGCCCGGCCAAATCCTAGACTCTGAGCCCCGAATCCAACACTCCAAACCCGAAATAATCTTATACTTTTCATTTCATGTCCCCTTGCTTTTCTATTTGATTTTCCGGTATTCCGACATACACGTATATCTCTTTGTAGATCCCAATATATAGCCATTATATATACCCTAAACCCTAAAC
>CAJNIZ010044194.1:12201-31114 GCA_905231905.1 Symbiodinium pilosum | reverse complement strand
CTACACAGCAACTGAAAACCGCAAAGCTGCTGAGTCCCGGCAGCCTAGCTTGGACTAACCTTGTTGCGCTTGTTGGTCTCGTGCCAGCCGCTGAAAATCCTCAAGGTTTAGGGTTTAGGCTTTCGCGATTTGTCCGCCTCTGGGTCGGCGGACTGAGCCGGAGGCTCTTAAGTTCCGTACACCCTCATCCCTCGTCCCTGAAACCTACAGCCAGAAGCCAAAACTCTAAAACGAATCCCTTATTCTGTAAACAACCCTAACCCCTAGCCCCTACTCACCAAGCCTTGAACCCAAAAGAAGGCATCATGTGCCTGGAGCTTCCGAAGCACTTTCGAGAAATGATCCTTCTGCACAGCCTGATAGGGTTGTACGGTACAGGGTGCTGGGGTTAACGTCAGGTTGAAGGCAAGTTTTAAGCTTCAAGGAATGGAGGTAGGGTTTAAGGAAAACATGGAGATCCGGATAACAGAAACTTCTATCAACTTTATCCTTGCGACCTCTGTGTACCCTAATTCTAGTCGAATAGGATGTCCAGCAAAGGCCTCTACTTACCTTTGGTGAGCAAAGACTGAAGGAATAGATCCTCATTATAGTAGTCCCTAACCCTCAGCCCTAAACCCCGAACCCTGAATCCTAAACCCTGAACCCTAAACCCTAGATACCCTAATTACTAATGATATAGAACTGTCCATCATCATTTTCCATTCCTTCAAACCCTCCTCTCAACCCTAAACAGTAGTTAGGGTTGAGGGCTTAGTGTTTAGGGCTTACTGCAGGTTTTCAGGTTTAGGGCTCAAGGACTTGGGTTTAAGCTTCTTTCCATTCCTTCTTTTCATGCTGACCAGACGTACGATTGAAAATGCCATCCAGGGTCCCCCCCGTCTAACCTACTTGGTCCTAAACTCGGTATCCAGCCCCACTGAATAAGGCACACAATGGTGAAACAGGGCATGCTGCCCAACCATCCTTGCAGGCTCAGGAGGATCGCTGCGGGGATCCTACGAAATCCGGGTAGAGTCCTTGGAAATCCTTGACCCTTGGCATTAGTCCGGTCCACCCTGGACCGTAAGCCAAGAAGCGAAGACTCCTAAAGCTAAGAAGTGCTCCAACCATGAAGTCTTGCTTTGCCAAATTCATGCAATCTGTCGTTGCAACTAGCAAGGGCTGAGTGTTTAGGGTGACTATAAGGTCCTGTATATGCTTTGAGCTGCAAATCCCTGTGCGTCATCATAAACCCCCAACCGGCCTAATAATGAATATTCTCAAACGATTTAGGGCTCAGTGCCGTAACATAGTGGGGAGCATACTTGTTATGATGGGCGACAAGCGCAGGGGTATTGTCATTGGGACATAATTGCTCTTGGAAACTTTAAAGAGCAAACCCTTTCTATTCTTGTATCACCCCGAAACGCAAACCCCTTAAACAGCCCCAAACCGCCAAACCCTTGAACCCCTAAACCTTAGACCCTGATACTTAAACCCCAAGCCCTGAACGTGAAAGCCCGAACCCTTAGCCCCTAGACCCCTAAACCCCCAAATGAAACATCCTACCCTAAACCCTGAACCCTAAACTTATTCTGGGCTAGTAGGAGTAAGGGGACATATCATATAAGGATCATATAGGGATTGCATCGCCTCATTCCCTACTAAAAACCAGTAAGTCCAACCCTAAACCCTAAACCCCCAGGTAGAACTCAAAAGCCTGGTGGGGTGCTAGCGCAGGTCGCGCAGGCTGCCTTTCACCTTGTGGCGGAGGCACCGGCACCTGAAGGTTTACAGAATTCACGGTTTCGGGTTGAGGGTTTAGGATTTGGCGTTTAGGGTTTAGGGTTAGGGGCTAGCGCTTGGAGTTCGGGTAGGGGGTTTAGGATTTTGGGTTAGGGGTTTAAGTTTAGGGTTGTGGATTTTGGGTTTAATTTTTAGAGTTTAGGGTGTTGGGTTTGTGTTCCTCTCGCAATCAGCGCAAAGACTCCTTGGGCTTTCCCCCCTCTAGAAGCGCTTCCCGATGCAATTTACAGGGATATTTCTAGGGCTACGGATATGGGATTCGGGTTTAGGGACTGGGGGTATGAGGCTTTAGGATTAAACTTCAGGGGTGTGTGCGGGATTAGGATTTCAGGATGAAGGAAAATTGGATTTTAATAATTAGCTGCTAGGGATTGGGGTTCAAGCTCTGGAGTTCAGGGTAGGCGCAGCGTACGGGCCCGACCAATTACAATTCCCGAGAATAATTTGAAAAAGAAAAAATCCAATGGAAGCAGGATTTATAGAGGGCTTTCGGGATTTTGCCAAGCAGAAGCCTAAATAGTTAGAATATGGCTCAGGGATGCCAAATAGTTTGGCTTTACAGGGACCATGAGGACAAACAAGGCTAAGTATTAAGACCTCTGTAGTACCCTAGTAGGGGCGAGTAGCGAGCATATTGAAAGCATTGTTGCAACCTGCGGATCCCCCCGACCAAAAACAAATCGCGCAGAAATGAAGGAAGCTAGTCAGCTAGTTAAAGACGAATTAAGGGGATCCTGGGGTGTAGTCTGGAGGTGTAGTATAGGGTGTAGGGTTTAAGAACCTGTTGTTATGACAGCAGCATGCAAGCATGGATGCGCCAAATTCCCAGAACTAGAGGTTCGCCCCTTTTTGGGAGTCCTTAGAACATGGACTGTAGCATATTGGGATCTACCTTGGGGCTGAAAGCTTTGCAAGCTATAGTAGTATTACCCTCAACCCTAAAGCCTGAACTTTCAACCCTCAACCCTGAGTCTGACCCTTCTCATCCTGCTTTGGGATCTAACTAGGGCTTAATGTTTCGAAGCTTGATGCCTCAACGCGAAACCCTATCGGAAGGATCCGAACTGACTTGCAGAAGTACGTTTGGAACCGTGAACCCTAAACCCTAAACATTCAAAATTACTCCTTAACTGCCTGGCTACATCTGACATGAGAACGCTATCCCATAAAGATGATACTCAACAGAAATGGGTGTTAGGGTTAAGGGTTTAGGATTGAAGGTTTAGGGTTTAAGGAAACCCCAAATCCTAAGCCCTTAGGCCTTAAACCGTGAGCCCACAAACCTTAAACCCCAACACCCTTAAAACCCGACACCCTAAAACCCGTGAATCCTTTTTTTTCCCTATATGAACCAACCCTAAACCCTAAATTCTCAGCGCTCTAAACCATAAACTCTACACCCCCCGAAGCCCTAACCCCTTGGATGGGTAAAACGAGCCTTGGCTACAGTGCCTGGCTGGATCTCTCTGATGCTCTCGAACGCCTCACGCTCTTTAGGATATTTTTGGGTTGAGGTCTTGGTTTCCGTTTTGAAGTTCAAGATTTAGTGTTTCGGGCTTAGGTTTAGAGTTTAGTGTTGAGGGCTTACGGCTTAAAGTTTAAAGTTCCGGGCTTCGGGTTTAGGGTTTAATATGGTTTATTCTATAGGGTCAGAAATCTTGCCTCAGCGATTCCCACCGGCGTTTAGGGTTTAAGGTCTAGGGTAGAACCACCCAATGAATATATACTTTTCCTAATCTAGTAATGGGAAAAAATGTAAAACCCCCAACCCCAAACTCACTGGTTGGCAGTAGCGAACGAAAAATCAAACGGAAGCTACTCTTGGGGGTTTATGGCATGAGGCTTAGCTTAATTTCGCGAATGGAAAATTCCCCGGAGAATGCAGAGGAAATGTTGCTAGTAATTGGTAGCAAAGGGAGGAATGGATCACTATAGTCGACCCTACATAAACCCAATGACAGTATATTTTCCTTTATCTCTTCAGTTCCTTCAATGCCTATTAACGATCAGCAAGTGAGGGCTTAAATAAAAAATGGTGGAAAGTCAAATAGAAAATCAAATAGGCAATGACATGGAACCTGGCGATGCAAGGAGGATTCATGAAGAGTGGAATGAAGGCAGATGTCGCAGTAAAACTTGCAAACTTCCAGGATCCGTGCGTGTAATGCTTCTCCCACATCGTGGCTTGCTGGAAGGTGTACCACACATTGGGAGGCGTTTTCTCCGAAGATGCACCCCATTCCAAGCCCCAAGAAACCTTATGCCCTCATGTTATTGGGTTGATGCTAAGGAACTTAAAGTAAGTCACTACCATCAGAAAACTGCAGCATTTATGATACGTCTCTATAATGGTAATGAGAACTAAAAAGTACTAGACTTACAATAATGAGGAAGCCTTGGTATTTACTATATATGTCAGTTTCCGTGTATCGGGGGGGGCAGAAATAGACCCCAAATATACAAAAAATCGTTAATTTTGGGAAACACCCAAAACCCTTTACCCTGAAAGCCTGAAACCCTACAACCCTGCCCCAAAAACCCTAAATCCTAAACCCTAAACCTTAACACCCTACATCCCAAAACCCAAACCCTAAACAATTATGCATGCATTATCGTAGCTTAAACTCTTTAGCAGCCAGCCAAATGACACTCCGAACACTTCCAGAGCCCTTTTTGGAAGGTTTTTTGCAGCAGAAGACCCAAGCCTGGTAGGGTGCAAGATTTAGGGCTTAGGGTGTAGGACTCGGGGCTCAGGCGGGACCCACGGCTACAGGGCTGCAATTCCAAACTGTTGACGTGAAGCATTGAACCCTAAAGCCTAAAGCCGAACACCTAAACCCTAAGCCACTTGCCGGTACATGCCACAAAGGCAACAAGGAAAAGGGCAAAAACAAACCGTCTTGGTTTTTCACGTCAAAGACACAATGTGAAAACTAAATCTTCACATGCAGAAAATACGTGCTTCACATAACACTCAAGCAGACTTGGCTAGCGAAGGAGCCTAACAGCACTCACGTAGCAGAGTTAGCTGAAATATTTGCACGCGTGTATGAAGTGGCATTTCTTGTGTATGTACGTGAAATTGCTCAAGTTCGTTGCGAGAAAGATAAGTTCCGTAAGTTCTCACACATGTTGTAAGTATAAGGTCCAACCATCGCACAGGATTGCAGCACGCAGGGACATCCATCCCTTCCCGTCCTGTGGACGTAGCGCCGATTTTTGTTGGGTTGCATTGACATGTCTGCGCACGTGCATGAAACCGGAAACGGATATGCTGCGCTGAGAGGCCTGGCTCCAGTGGCTCTTGCCCCAGCCGTCCTTTCAGATGAAAGCAAGCGAGCTGCACAAGAGCCGGCAAACACCTGCATCGGCCCAAGGCCTCCTTAGACCAGCTCCAAGTCCAGTTGTCCCGGCCCCAGCTGTCCTTGAAAAACAAGACAAAACAGCGTGCCTAGGGCATGAGTACAAGTACGCGCTATGTGACAAAATGCATGTCATCATAGCGTAGCTGTGAGTAGTCGTAATTGCAAGCACGTGGTTGCTGCAGAGCCCGGATCGTGATTCTCATGACCAATCTAACAACACATCGCCTTGTAGTGGGAATGAGACTTACCAAAAAAAATATCTTCACCACAAATGGAAACAGGAAGACGCGTGCCATGAACTGCTGAAATGCAACGACAATTTTAGTTCCACCGGCTGCAACACCCGTACAAGGAATACACAACAAATTCAGGGGTGTGCTCGTACGGATGAAGGACACCCAGCATGTGATGCAACCAAAACCAATAAGTGACAGGGACAAGGAACAATCCACTTCCACGAGCTGTGTTCGTGGGAGTCCTGGCAGAGAAAATGTTGTCAACAACATGAGGTCTTCCGCGAAAACTGCACAAATTCAGTCCCAACGCAGTACCAGTCCCCAGAGGCAGCCTGGGTGCGAACAGCGGGGTGCTGCCTTGGGCGTGACGCGCAAGGCACTGTGCACACTCATCGCCAAAGTAAACGTGAAAACGAGGACATACGCACGGCTGTGCGGGCTGCGGGACCGAGGAGGTGTGTTCGGACGCTCCCGCTTCGCGTCCAACCACATGCTGCATTTGACCATGCAGCCAGGATCTAAAACGATCCCAGCGACGCAGGAATGTCTGCCAAAGATTGAGAGCTGCTGCTTTGCATGTCCCGCAGGATGAAGACAAACGGTCTTCCATGGACCTTCAATATGAGAACCCTGGTTCTGAGTCACCTTCCAAAAGTTCCACAGCTGAAGCCAACAACAGGAGTCTGACGATGGATTTGGGGCCGAAAGCAATGTGCGTGTAAACAGCCAAACGATAATTCATCGATTGGCGGTCTTGATGTAGCAGCCTTCAGTTGCGATCCGAAAAGCGAAATGTCTGCCGTTCAAAGAAAAAGAGCAGACGTCAAGAAAAAGACTGCGATTTTTTGCTGCCACTGTTATACTAACCGCCGATTATCATAGTCTGTGCATGCGGTGAGCTCTGGAATCACGAGTAAGACTCTTTGGATCTCGAAAGGGATGGAGGCGCAATGGCATCGATGAGTTCTCATAGGAGTCAGCATAATGATTAATGCTTTTCTTGGTTTCCCCTACCAAAGGCATTAATATGCATACATAAATCGGAAGCCCTGAGATAAGCACATACGCAAAGAATCCACACCAACATGATAGCCAAACCAACCACAACAAAATCGTGGCCCCGTTGTCAAGCGCACTGGTGCTTCCAAAACAATCTACTCACATGAATCCCATCCCAGAAGGCCAACATAGCTTTGTTAAGGAATTTACATGAAATTATATTGGGGTCCTTAACATGAACTTTTGTCTACGCTCCTAGTCTAAGCTCCTAGTATGCTCCTGAATGCCCCTTATGACTTATGATATTCCCTTATATGATCCACTGAAAAAAAAACCCTTTAAGGAGTTTAGACCCGAAACCTTGAACCCTGAATCCTAAACCCTACATCCTAAACCCTAAACCCTAAACCCGACTGTACCTCATATGATTTTAAGTTTGTGTCCCTCAAACGAGGAGATGGGGCTCCCTGGGATGTCAGGAAACCTTAAACCCTAAACCTTAAACCCTACACCCGAAACCTTAAACTAAACCCTAAACCACCTCGGGGCCTCCACAACGCCTCCGTACTTCTGCTCTAGCAGACTGGCTAGCTCCACCTGGTAGAGCCGCGGGGAGGCTTCGGGTTTCAGGGGTTTAGGGTTTTAGAGTTTTAGGGTTTTAGGGTTTTGGGATTTTAGGATTTGAAGGTTTTAGGATTTTAGGGTTTTAGGGTTTTAGGGCTTTAGGGGTTTAGGGCTTTAGGATTTTATGATTTTGGCGGTTTTAGGGCTTTAGGGTTTTAGGGTTTTAGGGCTTTAGTGTTTACGGGCCTGGCACTTCAGCACCGGAGTCTAGTAGTAAGGTAGGGGCCCAAGAAACTAGAAGAAACCTCTGGGGTATGTCATGCTACAAGTAGCATAAGGATAAACGGGTGTGATTGGGATGATTTACGAATTTTCAGCCTTCTATATCACAGAATCGGAGGAAGAAGGGAAGCTTTGCGCAGGATTGCGTGGCTTGCCTCGGGCTTGACACGTTCGGAGTCAAGACCTTACAGCTTCCGATTTTGGATGGGCCTCTAGACTTAAGGTTTTTGGCCTTTAGGGCTTAGTTTTTAGGGCTTTCAATTTCAGTTAAACCCTAAACCCTAAACCTTTAGGCACCACGCCCCGCTTTAGGGTCAGAATTCACCCCGGCTTCAGCTCCAGGAAGGCATATCATCTGTTACAGTAATGATAACCACAATAATATTAAGACTAATCAATAGTAGTAAGAACAGTAAGAATCGCTGCAGCAACGATACTATCTAGAACAAGCCAGGGACACTACCTGGCTATGACTGGAGTTTTTCCTACTTATGTTCAGCCCGGGGTGGTTTAGGGCCTGGTCCATTCCATGTCATCCTCTCTTTTTTGTTTTCCTCCACACCGCTTGTAACACTGTGTTGCTGTTAAGGAACTGAATCTGAGTTACTATAATACGGAAACCCTGATATTCACTATATCTACCCATAATATATTAACCTAGCTTAAGTTCCTCCACTGCAACCCAGCATATTGTCAGCATGTCCTCCATTATTGTCATTCTTCCCAGGGTGTGCCTTGTCTTTTCCATCATCATCATCATCATCATTCTCAACTATGCTAGCAACCTCAAGCCCTGATAACCCCAGTAGCCCTAAGAACCCTGATAAACCTAAGCCCTAACATCTCTATCAGGTCCGTGTGTAGGGCTCTGGGCTACCAGGGTTTTGTTTTCATAGGGTGTAAGGCGTGTGCTTGGTTTTTGGTTGCCAGTTGTGCGTTTGGGATTGGCCTATGGTTCGTGGTTCAGGGCTTAGGGAATAAGGATTTCATTTCAGGGCATACGGCTCTTTTGAAGAAGTCTCAGTCATGAGGAGTTTTATATCAGGTTTAGGGAAACCCCAAACCCGAACATAAACTATGTTCAAGGTTACGAGTGGTCTACCGTACTATGGCTTCGGCGTAAGTCATCCACACTGTGTAAGCTCAGCTGAGCAAGCAATCTCAAGAAAATCCAAGACTCCCTGGACCTCTGAACCTGCTGAATTCAATAAATAGTAGTTTCCATTTTCTTTTCCATTATCCCTATATAACCCCAATATACCCTAATACTAGAGTAGTTTCTATTTTCTTTTCCATTATCCCTATATAACCCCTATATAACCCCCTTAAAAGAAAGCAGGTGGGCCAAGGCCTGGCTTCCTTGCGGGAGCTGCACGGTTAAAGCTAAGTCACGCAAATCCCTATTTAACCCCACATCCTAAACCCTAACCCTAAATCCTAAACCCTAAGCCCTAAACCCCTAAACCCGAAACCCTAAACGCTAAACCCCCAAACCCTAACCCTAAATCCTACACCTCGAGGTGAAGGCTTTCCTTGACAACTACGCCAAGTCACCACACGGTAGCGCACAATCGGATAGGACAGCGCCTGGTTTTAGGCTTAGGGCTTAGGATTTAGGGTTTAGGATTTAGGGTTTAGGGTTTAGGGTTTAGGGTGGACCCCCACCCGGTAATAGTGACTATAGGGGATCATGATGATTATATTTGGTTCCTGTTATATATCCTAGGGTACCACAGGGTGGGGGGGGTGTCCACCTAGTAGATGCCTCAAGGATTGCAACAGGGTTTAGGGGTTGGGGTTTCTAGTCTGAATGAACTTAGCGGGGGCAAGACAGTGGTGACCGGATGACAATGGAAAAATATACGGACAATCCACAGTTCTACATAAAGTTGAGGAAGTACTTGTTAGCGAGCACCCCAAAAAAAAACAGACTCGGGGTGCATGTAAACCCTTTAACGCTTAAACCAAAACCATGATGTTCGTTAGGTCTTGGGTTTGAGCTTTCCGGATTGCAAGCTTTGGCCTTGGGACTTGGATTTGAGCTGCAACCTGAAGAGTTCACTTGGGTTTCAGTGGTTTAAGGGTAGGGTTAGGGTTCAGGGTTTAGGCTTTGGGGGCAATGTTCGACATGCACTTTAGAAGTTAGGAGCGTCTCTCATGGAACTGCTCAACCAACTCATTGTTCTACGTGACCTCCAAACAAGGGCTCCCGTCGACAGAATGAAGCTCAGGAGCATTCGTGATTTGAGAATTTATCAAAATTATCCGTCCAGAATCCTTCACCAGGACCAATCTCTGTATGATCCCCCTAAATCCCTAGGGTCCCTGAGTTTAAGGGTGCCCGTTTTGAGAAATCCCTCTACCCTGCATCTGACAGCATGCCCGACGCGTTGAGGATTTATGGTCCGTTACAAAAAACATAAAACCCCGTTGAACCTTCATGGGTAAATCTAAACACCACGACTTGGGTCAAAACTTGTATCATGGGTTCCACTCTACTACCCGCAGATTTCCTCTTGACTAATATTATGCATAGGTAAAGAATGGAAGGACAACATCGGGGAGGTAGAAAAGCAGGGCTTGGTAAGGGAATCCGTAACTGCGGGCAGGAGACTTAGACCGCCAAGCCCTGCCCTTCCTGCCGGAACCCGGATGTAGGGTATAGTAATTAGTGTTCCTTCATGCACAATTCCAATCTTCTGAATAAGAAGAGGCCTCGGGCTACCACAGCTCACAACCAAATTATGTAGGACTCTACTAGTGTGGGATGATAGTCATCAGGCCCTTATTCTACAGGTTTCGGCTGCCAATATCCGCCTAGCGCTGCAACCCCTACAACCTAAACCCAGAGGCCTCATTCTAAAGCTACTTGATCTCCATCCTGAACCACAAGACCCATGTCCCGGACACTTAACCCCTCTAGATTCTACGGTTTATTTCCTGAAGTCTATACCCCGAGCCCTTGACCCCCAAGCCCAAATCATGAACAAACCCTAAGACCTAAATACAGCCAGAAGCAGCCTTCTGCAGCTCTTCTACAGATATGGTGCCCTCACCGTCCTCGCTATGCCGTTCCAAGGAGGTAGAGTTTAGGACTGGTCCAGGGCTTAAGGTTTAGGACTGGGTGTCCCTAGACCTCCCAGACACGCATACATATACTAAATACAAGTACTTGGGAGGCCCAGGTAGAGCTCAAGGTTCAGGGCTTGGGGTCTAGGAAGTGCACGGAGCGCTGGTATCGTGAAAGGGATTTGAGGTGTACATGAAAGCCTAAACCCTAAATCCCTAAACCTCTGAACCTCTAGCCCCCAAACCCTAAACCCTACACAAGTACAAGCTGGCCAGATAATAACATTGATCAATCACTTTCCTTCATACAGGCCTCAACTCTGAAACAAGAGATCTGCTCAACTACTCCCGCCTCCCCTGCCCCCAAGGAATTTTTGGGGGCGTAGGGTACCGTTTTATAGGGGTTAAATAGGGATAATGGAAAAGAAAATGGAAACTACTATTTAGGGTTTAGGATTTAGACCTCAACATAAACTGACGTGTGTATTTAAGGAACAAGAATCTATAGACCTCAACGTAAGGTAAGTTGTGCATTCTCCCCCTGATGCTTCATTGTTACTACCCCTGCGTCAAACAAGCTTGACAACCTGCCATTCACGTCCTCAGATTATGAGGCAGCAATGGTGCACCTGGTGGGCAAGTACATTTCACTTACGAAGTTTCAAATTCAAAGTCATATTAATAACTACAATAAGCAGAATCTAAACCCTAAACCCTTAACACAGTACAACCCATTGCTCGCACGTGCTAAGGACAAAGGTTCAATCCCAAATCTGCAATAGGGGCAAACATATTTGGGACATGGTTTCGGATTTAGGGTTTAGGATTTCGGGTTTGGAACTTAGGGTTTAGGATTTAGGGTTGAGGATTTAGGGTTTATTATTTAGGGTTTAGGGTTCAGGGTTTAGGGTTTAAGGTTTGAACGGTTTTGCTGTGTTTGCCTCTTGCTGGGTCATGGGGTCGGGGAATGTTGTTTTAACTTTCTGCCTTCTACTGGCAAACAACAAAACCCTAGACCTTCAAAAGTCGCCAACATCAACAAAAAAAAGGCACCTAAGAAAGGAGCTGTTCAAGAGCATCTAAAGGAGAGAGGCGATACCAGTCAGACCCCTCAACATGCTCTGGTGAGGGCTGCTCAGGAAACCCGCCATAAAGCCTACACCCAAACCCCAAAGCCTAAACCCTGAAATCCGAAAATCCGAAAGCAAGCGTAAACCCTAAGCCCTAAAACCCCTAAACCCGAAAACCCTAAGACCCTAAACCCTAAAACCCTAAAACCCTAAACCTCAAAGCTTGAATGAAGTCCTCATCGATTTCGTTGAAAACTCGCTTCATTACCGCTGCTTCAAGCTCAATGTCCAGCTGCTTGGCCATCCTTCCAAACCTTTCCAATTCACAGGTTGTTAAGGTTTAGGGCTTAGGGCTTAGAGTGTAGGGTTTAGGGATTTGGGCTTAGGGTTTAGGGTTTAGGGCTTAGGGCTTAGGGCTTGGAGTTTGGGGTTAAGGGCCTAGAGCTTAGAGTTTCGGGTCTAGAGTTTAGGGCTTAGGAGTGACTCCGTGGCGCTTGGTAGGGGTGTCTAAAAAAACTGGAAACTACCATAGGATTAAGGGTTCAGTGTCTAGGGGACTTCGTAGAGAACGAGGACAACTTTGAAGTTTGGGCTGGAAGTTAAGTACTACCCCCAACCCATTGTAGGGTTTTAGGGTTTCAGGGTTTGGGGTTTTAGGGTGTTGGGGGTTTAGGGTTTTGGGGTTCTAGGGTTTTAGGGCTTTTAGGGTTTAGGGGTTTCTGTACAGATAGCGAGGGCCTTGAATCTTGCTGTGGAAATTGTTTTCAAACTGTCACTGGGTAGGGGGGGGCAGTATCCAAATTGGAAGCAGTCCATGGTGATTAGAAGGGGATGTCTCGAGAAAGTGGATACGTCAGCAGTGATGTAGGATTTGGCGTTTAGTGATTTAAGGGTCTAGGGATTTTGGGTTGTTTAGGGGGGAATGAGGAGTTGTAGAGAGTATGTTAAGCCAATACGAGATTGAACAAGAACTAGCCGGGTCCCCATTCCCTCCCTCCTAACCACCAAACAAAGAAAGCCATGGATCACATCACCCTGCAGTAACAGACTGTAATGGGAATGTATTTTGCGCAAATTCCGGGCATGGTGTCTATCCTCACAGGACTTATGGTACTGGTAACTCTTGCAGCGTAACTGCGAGGGCAAATTGTTTCGAGGAAGTGTGATCATCTCCGCGGAATTCACACCTGTGGTTCGCCTCATACAAATAATGTACTCTCACGGCAATATCAACATGAACGACAGGAACGAGCATTGAAAAAAGCTCTTTAAACCAAAACTGAACACGAGTACCAGGTTCATAGAGACCTTGTCTTTCAAAGAGAGTGCGGGCAAAAGTCCTTCCTGTAGGATCACAAAACAGACCCCGTAGTTCCTGGAAACACTCAAGCAGAGTGAAAACCTGGGGCTTGAAGTTGAGGGCTCGGGGTTCACGGTAGACAGAGCAAGTTTCCCACGGCTCAATTGAGCTAATTTTTTTTCGTGCAATGAATGCCAAAGTAGTCCAAGTCCCTAGACCCCCTACACCCTAAACCACCACCAAGCCAAGCAAGCGCAGCTCATTTTCTTAGATCATCGCTCCCTCTTGCTTGGAGCAAACTTTACCCAGTACTATAACAGTTTGAAGACTTGAAAATCTAAGACCCTAAGCGCCGAAGTAGCTGGAGCCCAAAAGCTATAATGGGGACGCCATCTGAGTCATATGATAGTCATAGGCTCCATATTCCCAGACCCCAAATTGGATACAACGAACCCCAGAGGTCCCTCTACACTGGCCCCTTGAGTGGCATCCTTAAGGGGAGGAGCTAGATCGGACATCATCTTGCTCTACATTAATACAACATCCCAAAATAGAATTTTGCTAAGATGTTTGCCATGCTTCACAAGCAGGGATGTCCTGACCGCACCCTCGAGCTCCATCAACCAGCACCCCAACACCATGCAACACTTCAAAACCAGCCGGGTTTGGGGGTTCAGGGTTCTAGAGTGACTCCAACCCTAAACCCTAGACCTCAAACCCAAACCCACCCAACTCTGAATCCTTAGCCAAGCAAGGCTCACAACCCCAAGCTCTCCTGGTTTCTTGGGGACCTGACTGGGCCAAGGAAAGGGAGGAGCTGGTAGTGTGTACCAAGGCTTTCTGGTTGAAGGCCGCCTGGTCAAGGTCAACAAGGCATGTTGATGTGTGGTCCTTTTTTCAAGGCTTCAGACGGCTGGTTTAGAACATAAGACTAGGAAAGGTACCAAAATGTCGCATGGAATTAAAGAAAAACTGCGCCCTATAGTCCACCTTAAGTACATAGAATATGGGGTATGGGGGGATATTAATGTATAATATACCCATTACGGGGGACTATAACCCTAAACCGTGCGGGCACCGTTCCCACGAAAGCCGAAGGGGAAAAGCCAAAACGTCAGTCCCTACGGATGTTGGTGGGGTTTAAGTTTTAGGGTGTCAAGGTTTAGAATTCAGGTTGTAGGATTAAGGTTTAGGGTTTAAGGGCTTCAGGTTTAGGGTTTAATAGTTGAAGGGTTTAGGGTTTAGGGTTTGGGGGTTGTTTAGGGGTTCGGGTTACTTAGCAACTACATATAACTGAAGCTATGGCCCTACGCATAACACCATCTAACTCGGCTAGCTCATATAGGGTAGTAGCGGGATGAGAAGTAAGCTTATCAGTACTTACTACCCAAAATTTACCGGCTCGCCTAAACCATCTTGAATATTGTGGTGCTTCACTTTCTGTCTGCGCTTTAGAGGTAGCATGCTCACATTCTGTTTTGTCTGGAACTTTCTTTAGAAATGATCACATTCTTATTCGTCTGCTGGCCCTTCGTGCAATCTAGGGCTTAATGTCCTGACATGGACATTAATAAAACGGGGGAGGATTCACAAAAACCAGGTACTCTGGGGACCCTCAGGATATGTTGGGCTCTTACGGGCATCGCTGCTAAGGATTCTACAAGGACAATTTTCAGCGACTCCCATTCCTCCCTCACGGACCCAAACAAAGCAAAACTAGATCCGTAACCTTAAACCGCAATACCTAAGCCTTACACCCTGCACCGCACTCTGTATGCCTTACACCTTAACCCAGACCGTAACCCCAAAACCTAACCCCGAAAAACCTTCACCACTAAGTCTGATCCCTAAACACCAAATCCTGAAACTCCCCGGAACCTGCCTCTATGCTTCCAAACTTGTCACAGATGCTTCGGGCCATCTCCTGACAGTGCGTGCATCCTGTTAGGGTCTGGGGTTCAGGTTTCAAGTTGTAGGGAGTTGGGATTGTACATGTCGTTCCCTGCTTTTCAATACCATGGCCTCGCGAATCTGAAAAAGCCTTCTTCATGGAAATGCGCCAGTTGTCGAGCCGGTCTAGGGAATGTACAGAATTTGCATAAGACAGTGATACTATAGTAGTTTCCATTTCATTTTCCATTATCCCTATATAACCCCAATACCCCAAATAGGGAGCTGGGTTATCTATCCCGTTGTATCAAGCACTTTTTAGCTCACGACTTAGGCGAACTGGGCTCCATGTGCTCAGAACTTGCAGGTGGGTTTAGAGTTTCAGGTTAACCCCATATACCCCACATCCGTATACATCCCTATATATATCCCTATTCGTTCTATATATCCCTGTGCTCAGTGTGTGTAATTTAAGCTGTATGGCCCAGGGAACGCTCCTCCTCCCTTTCCCTCCTATTGCCACTGATCATCGGAAGAATCCGAATAACCAGAACAAAGATACCTAATATTAATAGTAACAATAATATTAATAGTGAGAAGGAGAACAATAGAAAAAATAGTAATGCTATAGCAATAATAATACTAATAGTACTAATAGAATAACAATACAGCACTATCACCATTGTTACTACTGTCACTGTTACTGTCACTCCTGCTGTCTGCGACTACGACTTTGATCAAGAGTGATAACAACACCTGGTTGTTTCCCAAAATGCGGGACCTAAATATAGACCCCCAAATATTTTAATCCACATTATTGGGACCCCAACATGGTACCCCTATTTTGGGGGGAAACCCTAAACCCTAAATATCCCATAAAACCCTATATAACCCATATATTCCCCTGTAAACCTGTTGAAACATGCCCTAAACCCTAAACCCTAAACCCTGAAACCTTAACCCCAAGTCCTCGAAGATCCTCTTCACCTCATTCCTCTGGCGCAGCTTTTCGCGCCTCCTAGGCGAGACAGGCGCACGGCAGCAATGGAAACGAAACTCGGTTTAGGGTTTAGGGTTTAGGGTTTAGGGGGTGCGTTTAACGACATGTATAGTATACATGCTCTATAAATATGTAAACAGCTTTCTTGTTTACATGTCTGATTGGCCAAAAGTACCAAAACGGAGGAAACCTTTACGAATTCCGGGTTTCCAATCCTTACAAGGTCTAGGCAGGAATTGAGGGCATTTGGGTCGAACATGTGTGCCTACAAAGGGAGGGTAGCAAGGAGGAAGGGAGTGAACCTGAAACCTAAAGCCTAAACCTAAACCTCAGATCCTAAACCCCAAACCCTACTTCCAACCCTAAACCCTCAAGCCCGAAATCGCCAGCCAGGTGCTGGATCTCATCCAAGGGCGAGTCCAGGACATTCAGCAGCTCCTGCTCTCTCTCTTTCCTCTACTCCAATGGTCAGCGGTTCTTATAACTTGCTGGGGTTTCGTAGGGAATTAGAAATTCTGTTATACAGGGCTTCTCTATTCCCTACTAACCACCAGTAAATAAGAAGCAAGGGAGGCAGGGAACAAAAATGGAAAACACCTTTGAGGCTTAGGGCTTAGGGTTTAGGGTTTAGGGTTTAGGGCTTAGGGCTTATGGTTTAGGGTTTAGGGTTTAGGGTTTTTTCCCATCACTAATCTGATACTAAGCCCCCTGAGGCCCCATTCCAAGCATCTAGGGCTAAGGGCTTAGGGTAAACTCCGGAGCTGCGCAAAACGATTCAAAACGATGAGCCCTTATCTGAGGTCTCCATTGCAAGCACTGCACTACGTTTGGGCGCAAACAAACAAAATCTATTTCTTCATCCTACGCTCTAAACCCTAAGCCCGAAACTCTCGTTCTGTAAAAATAACTCAATTGGCCCCGAGGCCAAACTTGAAGCTGTAAGTACAGGACTTGAGGCTTCAGGTCAAGTACTGAGGGGGTTTAGGGTTCACGAGAACTTTATGAAAGCCTCCACTGCAAGACTGAAAACAAAGGATATGACATAACCCCGCTTGAAATGTGGGTTGCATAGTTCAAGTCCTCAGGTCGGGCCTAAATCAACAGAACGGATTACAGTAGAATTTACAGAGTCAAGCATTTGTAAACATTCAGGGGGCTCAGGGCTTACAAGGACCCTATGGAACCCTTCATTGCACAAAGGGTACTGTGTAACTCTTGAAAAAGATGGGTTCCGTGGGGTCCAGGTATATAGCTTGTGGCATGCATCAAGGTTTTACATATAATCTTATATAGGGTTTGGGGTTTGGAGTGGAACTTTAGGGTCGGCATTCCGGCCATACACAAACTTCCTTGCAGACATGTGAATTATGCAAGGTGCGATGAAGATCTTATGAACAAGAAGGGGGTTATGTGCGTGAACTCGCCTAGGATGCTGTTGGCAAAAGGAGCATAATCTCCTGACCATGGGCGCATACCGCTACAAGGAAATATGCGAAACACCTTATGGGAGTTCCATCTTCGGAAATTTGTTTCTAGCTCAGAAGTAAGGGAACAGCTAGGGACCTAGCCGCCAAATAACAGGACCTTCAGACAGTGACCCAAAACTTTGCAAAGCTCCCGTTCCTTTGAACTCCCAACACTCACGTCCTAAAGAAACGGTGTAGCAACTGCTAGTTAGCCCAAAGGAAGTCGAGAACCAAAGCCCTCAAGGCGTCCTGAGCTGAACATGAATCATCTCTGATATATTATCTTCACGAAATCAAGCTTTAAGGGAGAGCTGAGGATCTACCGAAAAAATGAATGCCCAATAAAAGGACACCATATCATTTACCATCTACCCACATTTCATTTACCATCCACCACATTCCTGTCAATAAGGGTTCCTTCACAATAACGCAAATAAGTGCTGTGGGCCATCGTGCCTCGACGGAGATGCTGCCACTGTAGTCCTCATCGATGTGGGCGAAGAAATGAACGACATTGTCCACCTCGCTGGTACGGAGGCTTACAGGTTCTAAGCAGGAATTCGGGAGTATAATCCTTATATATAACCCCTACTGAATCCTTTTTAAAATCCCAATGTAATGCACGCCCTTATTCCCTACTAGAAACTAGTAAGAAGGTTGGCGCTTGGTCAGCTTAAAGCTTCGGACCTTGGGTTTAGACTTTAGGCTGAGGATTCAGGGCTTGCAGCAGAAGGGCTTTTAGGGTGTAGGGTTTCGGGTTCGAAGCCTACCTGTAGGTTTAAAATTGGCCATGGAGTTTCATGCCTTCCTGGAACTCAGGGCTAAGGACTTTGGGATTTTTGCTATAAGGTTTAGGGTTTAGGGTTCAGGGAAAAAGTAAGCCAAGGTCCGTTCCAGACATGCCGAACGCATCTTAGAAAAATGTACGTAACTTTAACTGCAAGAAACCTTCTGCTAATGTGATTGACTGCCATGTATCGCGATAAAGCCTCCCCGCCCAAAAACGACTGAAGTCCCGCAAGCCCTCACCTATAGTAAGCCCGAACATATACCCTAAACCTTTGCCCTACGCCTAAACCCTAAACCCTAAACCTAAACCCCGTTCTGACCCCTTGTCTTGCTGAGGGATGACAAGCCGGGGATCCATTTTTGCCGGCAAACGCATGGATTTGGGGGCCCAGGACCTGGTTTTGGCGGGCCTCAAATTCAAGAGAAACTGCTTGCTGAGGTAAAACGGTCTGCGAACAGCTTGCCAGCGAACGAGCTTGCCAGCGCAGGGCTGGAAATCCCACAAGCGCTAGACCGTAGGGCAACGGTAGTAGCATGCTTAGAAAGTTGTTTTCAAGGACGCCCATAAAAGACAGTTCTTGGGCACTATAATTTGGCTGATTTCAAAGATCTAGTGTTCCAGCCGCCCCCCAGGCCGAGGCTCTTCGAGCTGGCCATACGGGTCCACTCCAAGCTCATCCGCATTAAAAGCTCTGTAGGCACGGTGCAGCTCGTCCTTGTTGATAACAAAGCAGAAAAACCTTGGAATCCCGGCAGCTGCGCTCGTCCATTACAATCTGTCTATGTAGAATCTACTGTCCAACCTGCGCATAAGGTATATCATGGTTTATGGTAACACCAGATGAGAGAAGCAGTACTTGAAACCATCCAGTCATATGGCTTATATTACGACCGGAACAGCACGTGACTGCAGCCGCCCTCCAAAAGAGTGCGAACTCATCAAGAAAATGAAGCCTTGTCCCCCCCGAACCATGAAATCTCAGAACGCAGCGGCAACCTTGTGCGAAAAAAAACGTAATCATCCCCCCCTCCCACCCCAACTGGAAACGTTCACAATTTAAACTTCATTGTCGACCCTCACGAACGTAATCACCC
>CAJNIZ010044193.1:275080-301156 GCA_905231905.1 Symbiodinium pilosum | reverse complement strand
CAACAACAACAACAACCACGACGACGACGACGACGACGACGACGACGACGACGACGACGACTACTACTACTACTACTACTATTACAACAACAACAACAACAACTACTACTACTACTACTACTACGATGCTGCAACTTCTACATCTAGAAAAGCAGCAGGATACGCGTGGAATTCAAGGGTTTCGGGCTTTCCGGGCTTGCACAGTATGCACCAGCGATGCCCCAAGGCAATAGCTGTGTGACTACCACAACTGATTGTCAAGGCACATTATAGAAGGATTTTGCTCCGGAAGTTGACCTAAACTGACCCTTACCCCTGCAAGGCCCCCCTGATGATCCCAACATGGACAGAATTCCCTTTTTGAGAGTCTCCAGAGTTGTCATGCGGTGCCAAGCAGCCGGTAATTCTTAGCTTAGCTGCCTATGAGAGCTTGTTGGAATGACAGATCTCAGGCTTGCGTCAGCTGCGACTGGCAAATCCTGCTTCGCAGCCTTTTACCGAGTAGCAGATGTTCAATATGCATTTGTTAAGCACACCCGTTGCAAATTTGTTGAGGTCCCATGTTAGCCTAGGGTAAGCGCGTGATTCAACGGACAGACCATCTCGCCGCAAAGCGGCTTGGTTGTCCAATATTACGTTTTTTTGCTGAAGTTCATGAAAATTTGCGGCTTCTGAATCTGTGAGTGCTAGCTGCGATCAATATTTTTTGTTCACCAGGGCAAGTGCTGACATGCAGCCTGTGTTGCTGGCATTTGCCGCTCTGCAGCAGGCTGATGCTTGCTGATGATCCTTTCGGCTCAAGCACTTGCGCAATCCCTTTTAATCGGCAAATTCCAATGAAACCACCCAGATAAGGTTTGCATCCTCTGCTTGTGGTTCACTTTCTTAAATGCGTTTCTGCTGCCATAGGCACACATACAATCTCAAAGGGCCAGGCATGCGTTCAGAGATGTATCTGCACTGTTTTGTTCAAGCTTTGGTTGCAGGATTGTTTTGGCCGTTGCTCTGACACTCACGGGCCCGCACAAAAATGGCCAAGCCTCGCCGTTCAAGCGGCAAGTTCAGGTGACTTGGTTTTGAATCTTCGGTCCGTAAGCAGCTGGAGTGCTGTCTAGAGTCTAGGTAAAGAGTCTCTCCTTCCACCATGGTGTCACAGCAATGATTCATTTTCCATGATATTTGCCAGAAAAATTTGGATCCTTTACCTGGGAACGCAACAGGGCATCCAAAATTCCAAGCGTGTGCTGAGCCCGGCCGCGCTGGCCTTGTTGCCAAGCCATTGAGATAGGCAGGCAGCTGGTGCGGGGGGAAACAAGGGGGCCACGTGAGGATGCAGAGCACTCTATATTATCAGCTTCGAGCTCCGCAAAAGTTGGCGAATGACAAAACTGAACCTTCTTCTGGCGACAGCGTGCTGGCAGCTACGCGAAAGTGAGACTACACGACTGCTCCTTCAGTGCTCGCTTTGGTTCCAGTTTTGCTCCAGAAAGCGTTTGTGACTCTGGTTTTTGTTGGTTATCTGTTGAATTTGTTTCACTCGACCTGTTTCATGTTTCTAGCGCCAAAGCGACCTTCCTCATGAAGGCACCCTGCTCTTCAAGGACACCTGACAAGTACAAAGCTTGTCTTAAGCGTTGACCATTGCGCGCCAGCAGCGATCGGGACTGAGAATTTCGTCGAAGATGTGAGACCATACTAGAGCCTTCAGCGTCTTCTCAAAGTGACCAAGCGGCATACTGGGCAGCCAGCGGAGACTGCTCCGTGACCTCCTCGTGCTCTTCAGTCTCCGCTCTCTCCACCTTCTCTCGTGCTTCGTCCGATGCGGATGTCCCGAAGATTGGCTGTTGTGGCATTGACTGGCACGTGTTGGATTGACAGGTGAGGTGTCATGAACTATTCTCTAACAGTTCAGCATGTCCTTTTAGGATCGCTCAATTACAGTTCTGAATACTTGCAGAGTCAAAAGGAGCGACCAGTCAGGTCACTTTGGCTCCAACTCCAAACCTCAATTGAGTTGAAGGCATTTTGAATAGTTTGTGCCATAAGCAGCACACTGGAAATTATTGTGAACCACTAAGTGCCAAACCCTACGGCCTCACAGCAGGTGTGCGCTTCTCCTCTTGTTGTCTCCAGCCTTGATCGCCTTTGTTGGCTTGCAGCCGTCGCGCTGGGGGCTCAGCATGTGGGGAAGGCCCTCAAGTAGCAGAGACAGGTTCTTGTGTTTTTGTTCCTATCCTTGTTCCCACATAGGTCTCTTCATTACTCGCAGAAAGCATGTAGACGCAAGAAAGATTCATATGAGGGTCGTTTGGTTTGTAGCGTGATATTTCGTGCGTGCTACATGTGCGTGTGCGCAACCAGATCTCCTGGCTTAGTAATCATGGAGCTTGTTATCTCCAAGAAGCTGTATTTAAGAGTGGCCAGTCTCTTAGAAGACTGCTCTAGTATACAGTCAACCCATAGAGCTTGTTGTCAGGACCATCCTTCATAAGATTCATAAATCCTGCAGGCATTGGGTCTGATTTGGTGTGGGTTTCTGCAGGTGTCGCGTCTCGAGTTGCAGCTGCCGCTGAGTCACGTACTGTGGCTGAGGAGAAGGACCGGGTGTATAGAAGGACTATGTGATTTCATCCCAGACGCGTGCACATGTTTCACTTGGTATGGACCACCAGCAGAAGCTTGAGCTTCTTTCCAGAACATTGTTTGGCGGGTCATCGGAAGTTGTAGCACATCGTTGGAGTATATAGAGACAGATACATGTGATCTACATATACAAAAAAATGAAGCCGGCAGTTATACGCCTTGGTACAGGTTTTCTCAACACTGGCCGGAAGAGTATTGGCTAGTGGTCGCACGCATACCCCATAGCGTGCTACTGTGACAGGTTTCCAGCACTTGAGACTGCCCACAAAGCTCAGGAGATTTCAGATAAGCTTGATGAGGACCGGATCTCAGATATGTCTTGGCTCTTCCGCAAAATTTCTGAACGACGTGTTCACGTGCTTGCTAAAGTCGAGCGACCCGCCTTGGGTAAGCGAGCTTGACCTGTAAAGCTGTGTGTGCGTTGTTTCAATCCCAAGCTGAGGTGTTGAAAAAGAGGGGGCTGAAGAAGGACCAGGGTATGGAAGACGAGGACGCCGATGAAGATCCTGAAGCCTTGTCAGAGAGTGCGCAAAAGGTGCGCCCTCGATGGATGTGAAAGACTGTCAATGTTACTGATGCCTGATTGGAGGGTGAGCTTTGTCATTTCAGATCATGTCAGCGCCTGGTTGTGACAAGTTGTGGCTGCCACACATGCCACACATGCGACGCAGTGGAGATCTTATTTTCATTGATTTTCCTAAGCAGCGACACCTTAGCCCTCATTTCAAGGCCGTGGACAAGGCCACAGGGAAGAAGCTGAAGCGACGAGAGCTGAAGGCTGAGCTGATTGCAAATCACGCATAAAGTTTTCAGGGTTACGGTTAGTTAGGTGAGATTAAGACCGATGTCCTCCACTAACACCTCTTCAGCAAGTGGGAGCCTCCACATGGCAAGCGCACATCTTCAATCCGCAATATTATCGGAATAATTGGTACCAATCACTTGAACGTAGATTGGAGGACTGACCAGTGGATGCTGGGTGAGTTGTTGATAGGGCATTTAGTGTCGCACAGCGGGTTGAACTAAGTGGTTTGTCAGGCTCCAAAGAAGAAGTCCAGGTCTATTGTCAAGAAGAGCCTCGATGAGGCCTGGGCAGATGGCTTTTGCATAAGAACGGTAACAGACGGTAACAGCATCCATGTTGGTGTGAAGCCAAACCAGCACAAGCGACGCACGCAAGTAAGTGTTTCCTTGTAGGACTTTCAAACTTAGATCATAGTCTGGTGCATATCCCTGTGTTGGCTCCAGCACACCAACGGGTTCCGCAGCCCATTCACAGCACACGCTGCCACTAGGTATAGACGGTATAGAGATTGCTCAACGTACAATAAGATCGATAAAGTTACATAGCTGCCAGAGCCTGATGGCTGATTCGTGTTCCGGTTTGATTCTGACAAGCTTGTGATCATCCCTGCCAGTCTGCCAACCAGGAAGAACATCCGAGAATTAGGGCCGCCTGGTGCAGCCACCTTCCGCGAGTATTGAAACTCTCAACGCAGCATGCAGCCATGAGCCCCCCAACCCCATGTAAACCCATAAGCCTAAGCTTGCCAGGTGTTGAAGTCTGCTAGTGATGAGGATGAGCGACCCAATTTTCTACCTGCCAAGCGCGATGTTTACAAAGAGGCTGGGCTCCGGTCGGTTCCAAGCCAGAACCGCAAAAGGTGAGATCTTGAACTTGCAGACAAAGGGAAAAGGAGTAAGGGAGATGTGCATAGGTTGTTTCGTTCAAGCGCGCACCAAGCAGCATATGAACCTGTACATATTGGAAGCCACAGGGGGAGCCAATATCTTGGTCCACTTCCATAACGAGAGTTGGGTTGTGAAGTGGAATAGTCACAACCCTTCCTCTGTCCTGCTATTATGATGGGAGGCGTCTGCCTCGAGAGTCATTGACACCTGTCTCACAACAAGTGGTTGCAGCCCCTAAGGACATGAGCAGCAGCAGGCGCAGCAGCCATTGCAGTGGAACTTGTGGTTTGTCAGTCATTTCCCATTTAGAGCCCATCTCCAGATGAGGCTAAATACGGCGGAAAGCGGCACCCATTTCTACTGCATCAGTAGTGGGAGGGTTCCAGCTTGTTGACAACCTGTGCTTGTACAGTGTGATTAGTAGCAAGCGGGGTCTCAATCCATTTTGCAGCAAACCCCCCAAGCCCAGAAAACCCTAGACGTGCCCCTCAAACGGCGAAGTGATCGCGCCAATTAGATAGACTCTGCAACTTGCGGCGTACACCCAGAACCATTTTTGACCTGTGAATCCAACGAATCCTTCAAATCCCGAAGCCGCCTGGGCAGGTTGGCATCACCAGGCAGGAGGTGGAGAGGTCTCCTGGTTGCTGTTAAAGCTGAACCTTGCACCCCTTCGGACTATGCAGTGCAAAGGTTAGGAAATCCTGATAATGCCTCATGTTTGGTAGTGAATCGCTGTCAAATAACTGATGTGTATACATCCCCCTCCCTATCTATTCCCTGCTCTATCCTGCTCTACTGGTCCTTTATCCTGAACTCAAGCTTTAGATACAATCCAGGTATTGGAAGCGACGAGATGAAGCGTCCAAAAATTTTGTGGACAAGTTTGTGGGCGATTTCCTCGGCTCAGAAGCAGAGTGATGTGGGTTCAGGGTCTAGCACTTGATTTGAGGATTACAGCCAGCTAGGGTATTATGATGTGGGGAGTCTCTTGGAGTGGAATCTCAATCAAATAGCCGTCGCACCAGGAAAGTAATGATCTCACGCGCGCATGCTTTTTGTTGAACTGAGGCAAGCTGCCTCTTGGTGGGGTAAGGAATTCTTGCTTGGTGGGGTCCAAGAAAATGATGAAAATTGAAAGAGCAACACTTGTAGGGTCCTGGTTGAGGTCCATACTTCATCATCTATCCGATATTGATCATCATCATTCTCTACCTGATCTACGACTCCATCGTGAACCCGCAGGAGTTTGTGACAGCCTCCCCTACTGGACTGGACTAGCAGCCAGCCTTGACCACGGAACCGTGGTACGCTTGTTGCGGAAAGGCCTTTAAAACAGGAACTGAGTTGGAAATCTGCAAGGTGAAAAAAATGTCGTCCAGCTGTCAGAGCCCTCAGTAGGCACTGTCAGAAAGCTCGTTGTGAGCTGACTGAACCAGCATGTTGTAGTAGTGGCAAGCGCTGCACCTTGGACGCCGGCCATTTTTGGCTCTGCAATCGCGTGATTCAGAGAGTTTGTGGCTTCGGGCAAAGCCCGCTCTTGTTTTCGTATAGGCTCTGCCATCAAATATCGTTTTCACTTTCTCTCGTTGTTTCACCTGTGTTCTCTGGGCCAGGGTCCCAGGGCTTGGATGTTTGTATCAAGTTCTTTCACCAGAAGCCGGCTTTTAGCCATGTGACACGGGCTGCTTAGCTTGATGTGGCAAAGATTCCACCTGATGCAACCGCTGAGGTTTGTTCGTGGGATTTCTGGCAGCAGCTTGGTCTTCAAAATACGCTTCCAGGATGAACGCAAGATCGTGCTATGCCCCGGAATAACCTGATTCTCAAGCAGGCGACCAATTAGAAAATGCTTGTTTTCTAAGTTTCGTGCGTGACCCATGCTTCAGCGCATCCATTGCGCCTAGCATGCATGCTTCCTGCAGAAATTCCGCTAGGGATTGAAGCCCTTGCTTTGATAAGGCACGAGGTCCGAATCCCTTGACGGCGTCAGATAGCCCTTGAAGGCTGTCAGCGTCCAGGAGAATGCATGGACATTCGTTCTTCCGTGCTACGCGTTATACAGACATCACTTACATGCGATGTGCGCTTGTACAGTAGGTAGGCGCAGTGTGCAGTGGCTGCGCTTGAGCAAAGAACTGTGATTGACCTCGTTTGTCAGGATTTGCTGTCGAGTTGTGGACCTGGGCATGCGTGCGTTTTGCAGATGGTCAACTTGGCATGTTTGGCAACATGGGCGTGAGCACAGCGAGGCTCAGTAATGTACATATCTCAGAGAAGCACAGGCAAATTCGCAGCTGCATCACTTTAGGGAGTCAACTGAAAAGCATCTTTTGCCAGCCTGCAGGCGGAGCTTGCAGTACCGTACCGAGCATGTTGCCAGCGTGCCCTTGGGCATCCCCATTCTAAGAACCCCCAATTGAAGTGTTGTGCCAGGGTCGCAGCGGGGCCAAAACACAAGAAGGCCTCACACAACAGTGTTGGCTTGCGGACTTGCACTGCACATGTTTGACAGAGACGGCTCTTATGTATGACCCTGTTCTATCATGCTTTTGTATGTGCTTGATCGTTCCTGGGCCCAGAATTTTGAAGAGGGTGTAGATTTGAGAAAACGCCAACATGGAATGGAAAGAATGCAAAACCTGCTTGCGGTGTCGGGTTTGTGCCCCAGTTCTGGTTTTGCTGATCACAATAGGTACTGATTCAGGTCGTCCAAGAGCCACAAAGGTACACAGTTTCCCTCATGCGGGTTTCAACATACAGAACCCTTCTCGTCTATCAGCAATACGACCTGCAGGTGCATCCTGCCGGCATCCGAAGAAAGCCTAAGGCCAGGGGGGAGTAATGAACCCGCTCTTGGGCTTTAATGTTAGGGTGCAGCGGTTCAGAGTTTCATGACAAGTCTATTCCAACCATTTAGAACCCTGAATGCTTCCCAGGAGATGCTCTAGTCTCTAAGAGTTTGCAGAAACTCCAAGAAGGCAGTCGTGCTTTGGGAGCCGGTGGCCATTGCTTCAAATCGGGTCTCCAACCTAGCCAGAGGAACAAGAAGGACTGATAAACGTCCGGGAAAAGAACCCGCTCTTCTTAAGAAACCCCTGAGCAAGGAATAGGTCACTTGAACTGCACAGAACATATACAGGACAGCTCAATTTGTGAGCAGGCCGCGATGCTGCATGAAGTTCCTTCTGTAGAGGTCCAACAAAAATGAAATGGGTTCTTTAGAGTGTGTCTAGATTTCCACAGGGAACACCGCCTGGATCTGTCGACTTGTGTGAGGCTTTCGAGATCATAGATCCGGGCAATGCCGAACTGGGCATTCAGCCCACCGCAGCATGACAGCATTGCATGCTAAAGGCCAGCCTAAGAT
Source organism: Symbiodinium pilosum (assembly GCA_905231905.1). Classification (NCBI taxonomy): domain Eukaryota; class Dinophyceae; order Suessiales; family Symbiodiniaceae; genus Symbiodinium; species Symbiodinium pilosum. The sequence continues at coordinate 293,451 of CAJNIZ010044193.1, read as the reverse complement.
CCTGCATGATGCATCTCTTTTCTATGAGCGCCCTTCTCTGCTATTTGAAGGACATTTAATGCTGTATGTACCTGCCCTGAGCATGTTGACAACCCTAGGCCCTAAGAGCGAGGTGGTTCGGCAAAGAATCAGGCGCACCAGACCTTCAGCCCCAAACCCTGAACCCCAACCTCACTTGGCTTGCGGTACATGTTTCTGCTAGCGCATTGATGACCGTCCCACGTTTTGCCGCATTCTCTTTCGGCAAGGCATCGGCAAGCGTTCGTGTCGTCCATGTTCGAGAGCATACGTTTCGCATAGCATCCATGCTGAAACAATCCCGGGGGCATCCATGCCCAAATCATATAACGTCCATGCTTGAGAGCATGCGATTCCAAGAGCATCCATGCCCAAACCATAGTAACGTCCACAAGAGCATACGATTCTCACGGGCATGGGTGGATGCCCAAACCGCAATATCATCCATTTCTAAGCATACGATTCGCACCCATGCTCGAACCATCATCTTATCCATTTCAGATATTTCAGAGCATACGATTCCCAGAGCATCCATTGTCATTCTGAGAGTATATGATTCCCAGACAATGCATACCCAAATCACAGTAACGTCCATGCCCGAGAGCGTGAGAGGAAAACAAGGGCCACCACGTTTACGAATACCAAAAACCACAAAATTCCGAGTCCTCAGAAAACGTTCTTTGCTTTGAAGAGCCAGTAAGTACCAACAAAGGCCGTGCCTCCTGAGTCATTTCCTGCCTGACATACTTCTGCGTCCGAAATAGTGCGAAAACCCTGTGTTTAAACGGAGGTAAGAGCAGCATTTTTCCACCAATCGCAGGACAACAAGCCCTGCGGCGGGATGTTTCTCCTTAGAAAATAGGACCAAATACATGTGCTCAAGAGCCCAAGTATCAGAGCCCAGGTGAGCGTGCACGGCAAGATCTTCCAGGCCTTGCCCAGCTGTGGAAGTTTTTGCTTCCGATATCTCCAAGGTTTTTGGGGTTAGGATGGGCTGTTTATGGAGCTGCAGGGGTCATGAGGAACCATAGAAACGTCCTGAGATTAGAACCTAGGTGTTTTCCTCTGTTTGCAGCTTACAGGAGAACTTGCATCACTGCTGTCTTCTTGTGCATGTTTTGGCCTCAGTCATCAAGTATCAGAAATTGAGACAGATGATGGCTGGGGTCCGGTTTTCTGACACATCCCATTCCTTTTCTGTACAGTGCCTGCATTTGATTCAAAATTAATCCGATTTTCAGCATTTTTTTGGATCCGCTCATGTATGGAAACCTCTCCAAACCTTAATGCCCTGAACCATCACTCTTGGCAGATCTGCAACAAGTCGTTGTTCATCTTCGGCGTGAATGGCTGCATAAGACGGCAGGCTTGGCCTTGGAGTTAAGGGCACCGCTAGTGGGCCCTTAAAGCGTGCTGGGACTATGTCTTCATTATATAGATATATGTCTTCTTCAAAAAAAAGCGTGCCACAAAAAGGGCTGCACTCTGTGCTCCATGGCCGTGCTTGACAACTGTGCAGGTGATGAGCTTGGTTGGCTGGGCCCACGCCTCGTTTTCCATTTGACACCTTTGCTTTTGGTCATAAGGAGTCAGACTGGCTGCTGTACCTATATCTTGTTGTTGTGTGCATGCTTTTGTCGCAGGAAGCATGAGACTTGGCGTAGGAGGAGTGGTCAGCTTGGCCTGTTCACTAGCTTCCCCCATCTGACCTAAGAGCGTTACATCCTCAAGTCCCACAGTCTGGAGGAATCTAGGCAGGCCAACGCTACGGGCAACGCCCCTACCCATGGAGGGCAAGAAAGCTCTGCTCCGAAGCGCTGAGGTGTGGTTCGACCGGATCATCCTATTTCTCATAGCTCTGAATTCAATAGGCTGGTTTTGGTGACTTGTGCTCAAGTGCAAGTGGAAATTTCTCAGGCGGTTGAGTCCATTCCTGTTTAAGTTCAGGACTACGTATTTCTTTTCTGACGAAGGCAACTGTCATCTTGATCAGTGCTCAAACGTGGCAACCATGGTGACTGCACCGTGCTTGATGTCTGTTTCATGATGTGCAGGCCTCGCAATAGTTGACTGGCGCAGCGACGCGAATATAGGCACAGGATGCTGAGTTTTGCATGCTGATGCTGCAGTATACTGATCGTTGATGCGGTCCAAGGGGGGTGTTGGTCCTTGACATGGTGCATCCGGACATGAGTGAGTGCTCAGATCCTTTGCAGGTTTCAATGGATTTTACAACAACATTTTGGACTTTTGGCTCACGGTCTTCTTCACGCTGGAGGGCATCTTGAAGGCTGGGAAGATTATCTACAGCATCAGAAAAGCTGCTGCTTACACCCATTATCACCCGTTACCCTGGCGGCCAAAGGGCACCCTGTATGCTGAAGACTCCCCAGCGTCCAAGAATTTGTTGCTCTGCAAGTTCGCTGGCCCAGGTCGTAGCCTGGGGCTTCTTCTGGGACAGAAACTCCTATCTTCGCGATGCCGCGCCCTGAAAGTTTGAGCCAGGGTTGACCATGGGTTTGTGGTTGTGCAGGGCCCGCATGTAGGTGCATGACCGAACTAGCCCCTTCCCAAGTTTTGTACCGTCTGGAACAGGGGTCTGTTTTGTGGTCTCTGGCATTCCCAGAAACACAGCCAAGGCGTGGAACTGGCTGGACTTCATCGTTATCCTGACAGCATGCATCTCAGGCTATGCATAGCCAACAAGGCCCTGAGTCTCCGATCATCACCTGGTTTTGTGACAAACGTCCTATGAGCTTCGTGTAAAATGTTCCTTGTTGACCTTTTTTGGTTCGAAATTACCGGCTGCTCAGGCTTGGGCGACCTATCTGCCAGGCGGCGAGGTAGACAGGTGCGGTCACTCAGATCACTGACCCCAGCAAGAAGCGCATCTCTTTTCGTCCGTAGGTGGACAGTTGCAACCATGAGGAAGCTGCAAAGACTACAAACTGACTGCGAAGAAGCATTGACGAAATACCGAGTCTTGGCTTCTTCCGCGTCTTCCGCGCGTTGCGGCCACTGCGGTCGCTGAATGCGGTCCCACAGATGAAGGCTGGGAGAGAGTGACTAAGGAGAGCTCCGATTCCTCGCTTCGGATTGATCTTCTGCAGGGTAGTCAAGTCTCATGCAGTCTTATACAGTCACTTCACTTCATTTCACTTCACAGGAGCTTTCCGTTGCAACGCTTGCTAAGCCTCCGACTCGAGCCTTTGGGAGCCTCCACGCCAGGTGCTGGTGAACACAGTGATTAGCTCTGTGCCTCGCCTGGGCAATGTCTCTGCCTGGCTCACAGACGAAAGCATGCTTAGCGCAAGTGTTATGTTGCTGTGTATCAAGTGCGCACCCTCCCGAAAAGACTGATGTTTCGTTGACTTGACTGCGCTGTGAGACTGGACGAGTCAGCTTGCGTCAGCCTGTACTGAAAGTCCTTAGCTGTTTGACTGAGGCTGTGGGAGCCTTCCTTTTTCTGGTGTTCGGCATCATAGGCGCACTGGGAGCATCTATGTCCACATGTGGAGTCTTTGTATCATAGTCCAACTGGAATTGACTGCCGTGTGCGTAGTTCGACGCTTCCTGCCACAGGTGTCACCCTGATGAGCGGCATTTTTAATCGGTTATGCCATGTAACACCAAATCCGGCTCCTTGGCGGCATGCCTGCCTTGCATGAGAGGGTTACAGGGTCGGACAATGCACGTGTGTCTGACGCAGAGTCTGAGTGCAGAGTGCTCCTCCCTGCGATGCTAAGGTTTTGATCTATCAAAACGGTAATGGGACGCAGTGCTGGCCCTGCCCTCACAGGTTTGACAGGTGAACATGTCTGCAGAGATTTTTCAGGGTACCAGCAATTACGCATGATATGGAAGCATCGAAGCAAGATGCTGTGCCTGCTAGATTCAGTGCAGCTTGCGGTGCATCGTTTGCTTTATCTTTTCTGGATTGAAGTGTTCTGAGCCTTACATGGAAATTGCCCTGAAATTCATCAGCCCTGACTCCTCACAGGTCCTGATATGAATTGCCATTTAGCAGAAGGTTACCCATTCTGCTCGAAGGTCTTGGCCGTATGCGGCGGATGACCGCCTCTGTGGCGGTGCTTACAACTGCACAGGGCCTGGACGGGTGGCCTGCATGAGAGCAGGGTCCATGTCCTGATTGGGGTCAACTTGCTATGGAGTGCTTTGAGATTGCAGTGCCTTGGTGCCCCACTAAGACCCATCAAAGGGCTAGCATTTGGATCAACGAACACCCACGACAGCGATAAGAGCTCAACACAGGAAGCTCTGGTGATTTTCGCCTCTATCCCACAAAGCTAGGCTGTGTTTGAGGTGATGCTGTAGGACAGGAACACTTTTCGAATTTCTTGGAGAGTTAAAAAAAACCATGCGTAAATGATCACCAGCATACCTTGTCCAATATATCATATCTGTCCCAGCGCAAGCTTTCCTGACACAGTTATTTTGGAAGATATTCCTAGGAACCCCCCCCAAAAAAACACATAAAAACAGATGACTCTCCTTTGCGGTTGACACTTCCCTCATATGGGAGAGATAGACTCTCAGTCCACCGCAGTCTCTTGGAGGTATTGTTGCTACGGATTTAGCTGCTTCCGAGGCCAAGCCTCTGGCGGCTTCTGCGGTGGCCTTGAAGAGGTGCCAGCCGCCACGAGAGTGCAGGGTTTGCATTGACAAACGTGAGATCGTGCACAGAGTCGCAGGAATTCTTGCCTTGAAGCACAAAGGTCCTGCTTCGATCGATTGCACATGATTTGGTGTTTCGTACCTATGCTGATACATGCAATAATATGAGACATCAGTGTTAGTGAGTGCCGCTAACTCTAAAACTTTCACTCGTCTTGACCTGTACCCCGAGGCTTTAAATCCCTCACACTTGTCATGAGCCCCTAAACCCTCAACTCCACACCCCCTCGACTGACTCAACATTCTCAGCCGCTTGACCCCAAAGCCTTCCTCTCAGGATCAGCGAGAGGAGCTCAGGCCAAACTTTGGCGCAAATGGCAGGTGCGATTGGGCCTGGGTTCCCAACAGAATGGGAATGGATGGGGATCGTCGGGGTTTGGGGTTTGCGTCTCGATGAGTGGGTTTCTCTGCTTCGACAGGGCTATCTGAGATCTCAATGGTACAATGCAGACTGCACAAGATCGTGGACGGCTATGTAAGGCCGAATAATTGTTTCCCATGTTTGATTGTCCTGCCTCGGGACTCTTCCAAAAACGAGGGCATTTTTGCTAGAAAGGCGGATCTCAACTTCCTGAAATATCCAAATCAGCTCAGAACGGGGAATCTTGGGCCGCAGTAGCCTTTCGGTGTTAAGGAGGGTGTGACTAGAACCGCTTGGGGGGCGTTTGGGAGAAGGAGCCGACTGCACTGATCCGTATGCTGGACGCATGCAGGATGGGGCTGCCTTGGTGCCCTGGAAGTGAGCCAAAGAAGTCCATAGCTGAGATGGGGCTGAGATTGGGCTGTGTGGGCGGTTGTCAACCCCATGTTCTCTTCTTAGAAAGGCATGGATATGGATCGGAGCCTAATGCCACATCCAATGAGGACTTCAACTCTGCGAGTCTGGGTTGTTGATGTCCCTATGACATGGCGCTTTCTTGGAATCATAAAAGTTAACTGTCCACGCTCATCAACGAGTGTCCCTCATTCACTTGTGCAACGTATGTTGTGCAGCGAGTTGCAAAGGTCTTTCTTTCCAACTCATCGTCCGGGATATTGCGACACATAGATATGTGCTGGCGAACACCCTCCTGTCGTCAAGGACAGATTAAAAGCCTCAAATGCACTGGCTTCCTGAGGCTGACGCCCGATTCGGAATACATGAACTTCGACAACATGTTGTGGGCATTGCTAGTGGTCTTCCAGTGCATGACCATGGAGGGTCCGTTCCTCAGAGTTTCACATGGCAGCCTGAGAGAACCTTAAATCACAATCTTAAGTGCTGACTGCTGCAGGCTGGACGGACATCATGTACCGCGTGCAAGATTCCTATGACTTCGCAGCAGCTGCCCTGGAGCTGCCGCGCGTGTGAGTGGATTCGTGCCAGAGCCGCTGTCTGAAGCTTTGGGTGTCCGCGTAAAATTTGAGAAGTCTGCTTGTTAGGCCACCGGAGGTAGGGATCTCTGAGCCCCGCTGGCGGGCATCTTCAAAAGCATTCCTCTTACGGCTTCAAATAGCGTGCAACAAGTTCCATGCACTCGGAACACAATACTTCTTGTGACATCCCGTATTCCTGATGAAGTGCTGTGGGCTTGGCACATTCTTTTTGTCTGGGCCTTGTGAGTAAGGCTTGTTTTCGGGCCATATTCCAGGGTTCCAATGCACTTGCACCTGCAGTGTGCGGGAAAGACATGTCCTCCTGACCTTGTCAGTATTGATTGTCCCAGCAGTTGCTTACACGCATCTTCTGAGATCTTCCAAGCAACTTCGCCATAATGTTCGCTTCGTAGTAGTAATCAACAGCCTCTCCTCGATTGATCAATCTCCATTTCGGGGGGTGCTCCGAATAATGATGCGAAGAATGTAGGTTGGAAAATCTATATAGAATCAAGTGAACTCTGTTTGGAGTCATTGTCTGAATTGTTTCGGGAACAATACAATTGTTCTAATTGTGTTGGGTGGCGTTTTCTTTTTCAATGCGGGTCGGGTCCCTAATGTGAAGTCAACATCAGTTTGCGGCTTGCTCCACCATCACGTTTGCTTCAGGCTGCCACTGTCTACTTCTTCTTGTTGATACCGGCCTGGAGCTTGCAACGGAAAGCAGAGCTTCGCTGTGCAAGTGTGATGGCTTTTTTGACGTATGTGCGCGGTGCCCCCACCATCAATCGGTGCTGCTTCTGGCAGGGTCAGGCTACCTACGAAACATGCCTACAAGGTTGCCTACAAGATTCTCCAAGCTATTCCAAGAATGATGGGGCACGAACAGCTGTGGAAATCCAACAGCGGAGAGCTTTTTGAAGCAAACCTCTAAGTAAGTTTGTTTCCTGAATGAGTTCTGACTGGACCCAGTGCTTGTAAGCGTGCCAGCAAGCCTCTGCTCAGCTTACATCGTTCTTCCTGCTGAACGTTGCGTTGGCCGTCGTGGACGAGGCCGGAGGGCACCGCTGGTCTTGGTCAGAGAAAGCCACCTGGCTGATAAGTTTAAGTATTTCGTTGGTGATTCAGGAAGCAATGACAAGAAGTTTTGTTCATTGAAACTTGCGGACGCGAAGCGCTGTATGACCCAAAGCTATGCGCGTCGTGCGCACCTCTGTCTAGGAACAGGGGCCCACGCTGCCGTGAGCTGACACCCTGTTAAGGGCACGCTTTGGATACAGCTTCACGTATGCTTTTATGCATTCCAAGCTTTCCCAAAAAGATCCGCACCGGTGCCTGCCAGGCGCGTGCCGACTTTGATGAGAAAGAGGCGGGCTGCATCGGGCTGCTGAGCTGCTGAGAAGGGGCAATGACTGAGCTGTTTGTTTGCATGCTGCAAATAAGCAGTTTGAATCTGAGTGCTAGGAATCCTCAGGAAGGCTTTGTTGACGCTTCCCCTTGCTGCAAAAGCACATGTGGATTCTTGCAACGCGCGCTGGTTGCAGAAGCTGATGGGTTGGCAGGCTGTTGGAATCTTGCTGATCCATTGCGTTCACATGCAGGCAGAAGACACAGAGGAGGACAACGAAAAAGATGCAGGCAAGACAGTGACAACAGGCTGTTGGCAGACTCGTACCTTAAAGAGACGTGCCCCAATTTCCCTGTCGTTGCAACTCTTCCTTCAGCCTATGCATGGATTCTAGCGCGGCAAAAGGCCCGTAGTGTGTATATTCAAGAGAGCGTGTTTTTCTGTATCTGCATGTCCCCTGGACGCCTAGAAGCCCTCCGGACGTCGCTCTTGGGCGAGGATGATGAGGTCGGAGGGAAGGGATCATGTCTGTCAAAGGCCAAAATGAAGGGGTGACAACAGTGACAGAAGCCTCTTAAATCTAAATTGTGCCTCCAGTGGCTCCACAATTGACCCCTGCTGGACATAAATTGGAAGCATTCTGAAGCCTGCAGCCTCTGCTCGCCAAGCCTAATCAACAGGAAGAGAAGCCTCCGTGGCTGAATATCGGCCTCGTGTCCTGCCCCCAGTGCAAGCATCCCGTCATGTTGACGAAAGGAAGGGGTTTTGAATAAGATTTGTAATGCAGCGCCTAGATTCAAACTTGACAAAGCATAGTCGCCTTCTGCTTGCAGATGTGAGAATTTGCGCTTGTTGCCTGCTAGTCAAGTCAGACTCAGAACTGCCTACACGTCTACTTTTCACTATCTGCAGAGGGAGCAAGGTTTCCATAAGTAGCAGTATCGTCATTTCACGGATACTTGAAACAAAGAAGCATCAGTTTGAGAAATCCATCAGAAAACCCACAGAAAGGAAGAGCAGACAATACTCATAAGTAATCGAGGCTCCGTAGGATTGCGCCTTCATCATGAACCCAATCCATATCTACCTAAATCAAGGTTTCAAAACAGGACACCCTAAACTGTACACATGTATATGTGCATACAGATACATAATATACATGAAGACAATCTGCAAGCAAATGCATACGGGTTCACATGTACCTCTTCCTCTGCATCCTTAGAGGCCTCTTCATAATTGTCCTGAAAAAGCCATAGAGCGCAGACTTCTTCCGACTCGCTCAGGAGATGCTGTAGATCCATAGCCTTTAGCGAATGGTTTATGAATGTCATCATGCTCTTCATCGTCAGCAATGCCGCGTCCTCAGATGACAAAGTCAGACGAGGCTCGGGAAAGCTCTGAATGCGGAACTCCTATGCGAGGACATCTGCTGGTCCAGCACTAAACCCTGAAATAGTAGTTTCCCCCTCTCCATTATCCCAATAGAATCCTAATATTACCCCGATGGGTCCTGTATCACCTTTATATACCCCTTCATATATTCCCTATAATCCCAGTAGTTTCCATTTTCTTTTCCATTATCCCTATATCACCCTATATTATCCCAATAGACGGGAGTCTGGCTTCAGCAACAAAAAAGAGCAGCGATGGCGAATCATGGCCTGTGACGTCTCAAGCTAAAAGTGGCTGTGAATTTTGGGTGCCAAGTAGATAGAAGAATGGAGGGTCATATTGGGGTTAGATTTGGATAATGGAGAAGAAAATGGAAACTACTACATATTGGGGTTATATTGGAGAATCAAATGGAAAAGAACATGGAAAATGAAATGGGAACCCTAGCTCCCTTTAAGTGGTACATAGGGAATAAGTGACGGTTTAGGGTTTAGGCTTCACATGGCCAATTAAGTGCGTAGATGGAATCTGGCTTTGGGTCTATTGCAATAAGATCCCCATATACCGCATGTTCTATCTGCTTAAGGGGAACTATAGGTTTCTGTCAAGGATGCAGGGGCCCTTAGAGTAGATTTCAGACGGCAATCACCTTCCAAGATAGATCACCATATGCTTTGTCGAAGATATCCATCCACTAGACCCCAACCCAAACCCTGAAAGACAACACCGCTAGCCTTGAGCTTAAACCTAAAGTTCCATGCTTGAAATCCTGCGCGAAGTTTCGTCATGCTCAGCTAATATTTCCGTTCACGAGTCCTTCAATGCTTGGCCTGACCACTGAAACAGACGTGTGTCTCTTGAAATGAGGATCTTGGCATAACCGTTGTAGTTATTTCTTTAAGGGCCCAAGGAGGGAGCACTATCATCATCGTAGATCTCGTATACTCGTTACAGGACACATCTCAAAAGAGGAAGCATTGATTTTAGACTCCATGCACCCGAACCTTGGGCATTGAATTCTGAATCCCTATACCCTTGACACTGCACCCGATGAGGTCATCACGATGATGATGGAAAGCTTCCCGCCGCCCTCCGGAAGCCAGCAGGACAGCTTGGTGCGACAGTGGGTTGGGATGCAGATGCTTTTTGGTTTTGCTTGAGCACGTGCCTTCCCAAGCTAAAAGATGTTATTGTAGAAGAGTACGGTTACGACCCCCCTGCTGAGCTCTAAAACAGTTGGTTATGATGCCAAGAAGGTACACCAAGCTTGGCGTTCCTAGGTTGGGCGGCTGGAAATGAGGGATCTTTGTGAATGCTGCTGTTGCAATGTAAGGGGTACAGCAGCTTGGAACAAATCCAGCATTGCCTGACTCCAGATTTGGGGTGGCAGGCTACCCTTAGCTCATGTCAATGTGGTTTGTCTCCCAAAAATTGAGATTTGGGCTGGTCCCTCTTTCATCTGATGAGGATGTTCAAAGGGATCCATTACTTTTCCAGAGGGCAACGTTCGGATGTCCTTATGCACCCCTGGCCCTAGCCGCTATACTCTTTGAGGACATTATGAGCTCTTTGGAGCTCACCTTCCTCGTGGTGTTTTGCGCAGAGATGGCCTTGCTGCTGATCGCACTAGGCCATCCTTTGCTCCTTGAAAACATGCAGACATCCTCTCGTTGGGTGGGGATGTTGAGTCACAGCAGCGAAGCATGCGTGCATTTTAACGGCCGGACATGCTAAACTTTATCCAACTGCTGATTTGAGCCGGACAACGTCTAAACCGCAAGTCATCCCGAGCCTTTCTTCCTCTCGCCAGTAGAGGCCTGCCAATTCTCGGTGCAAAAGGTTCAATCCCAGACTTGCAAAGCACACTTCCGTGATTCCCGTGAAGCATGACAAACACACTGCTTGAGCTACATTGATGCCAGGCCCCTACAAGTGCGACGCTCAGACCTGCTTTGGTCGTGCTGTGTACGCCAGGCGAATCTTTTGTCTGAGCAGTGAGCAGGTTGATTTGTAGATACATGTAGTTGTTTGCTGCCCTTGTTGATTGTTCCCATCTTGCCCCTGACATATGCTGTACGCACTTCGAATCATACAGTTCCCAGTAGCAACGAGACTGCACAGGTGTGTAACTTGCAAGCGGAAATTAACCCATCATCCTTGTGTGGGTGAGGAAGATGGCCTGGTGAATCCTTCTACAAGGCTTTCAAATTACAAGCCCCGGGAAAAAGCAACATGTAAAACTGGCATCATGTTTTAGGGTTGTTTGCTAGCAAACAAGGGGTTCGTGCTGGTTGTCCGACGAGATGTTTGGAAGCCAGTGGTTGTTGCAAGTTGTTGCCTAGGATTTCACGCAGTAGTGCGAGCTTGTACACCCTTTCTGTGAGCCTGTGACTACTCGCGCCGGGCTTGTTCGGCAGGTTGCGATATAGGTGCCAAAGTCACAGCCCATAGCGGAGTAAGAAAGCAGAGATGAAAGCATGCGTTTCGCCGTATCTTGACAAGCCCAGCAATGCGGTTGATACTTAGAATCTTGCATGACTCGCACGACCCTAACCTTGGGAGTTATGGTATTATCGTACACTGATGTCATGCAGCATTATCGCACAGCTGTATGTTGGTGGAAGGGGGTCCTAACAGGTTCAAGTGAAGCAAGCACTGATAATACGGACGGCGTTCATGCGCGAGGAACCATGCTGAAAGTGCCAAGGTATGCCACGAATCCGGTGACAGCGTTTGATGGCGTCATCGTGATCACGTCAGTCGTCCAGGCTCCCGTTTTTTCCACTTCAGACATTCTTATTTGCCACAGGCTGAAGGGTCTCCGCAGCCAGCCTCTAGTTGTTAGATAGTAAGTTTGAGAGTAATCATGAGCTCTCATGGTATCAACAAGCTTTGCGGTCGTGGGTTTGCGCCTCGATTCAAGACAACTTGGTACCTCAAAGGAAAGTTTAGTATTTGAACAAAGAAGCCGCGGTATTAAGACGCCCTTGTCTTACAATTGCAGCTTCTGCCAGTTCCCGCGTTGCCCGCATGCAAACTGACCTTTAGCAAAGCAGCCGCTGCGGCTTCTGGTTCCACTGTCAGGTCTTCTCGGTGATGGCCATGTATGGCTGAGTTGATGTCTTTCAGAGTACTCTTGACCGATGTCATCGTTCTCGCAATTGATTATTCTCGTTTAGACGGTTCCCATCAACATACATAAGGAAACCTGACCACAATGTTCAGATTTCTTTGAACTCATTTTCCCGTGAACCAATCCCAAAAGAGGAGCATGACTTGTAAACCCCAGCAACTTCCCATACTTGCTAGTGGTTAGTAGGGAATAAGGGAATATAATCTTTACATAATCCCTATATATATAATGTTCACTCATTTGCTATATTCCCCTTATATGGTCCTTATATAACTCCATATTGCCGACTAACCCCCAGTAAGCATATTCTCTTTTGCTGCTCAGATGTGTGTCGGCCAAGCTGGGCCATTCACAGCGCTCCGGACGCTGCGCCTCTTCCGGGTGCCCTGGCTGGTCAGGAGGTTTTCGGAATTCCGCTGTTGAGGTGCAGGTGCTTTCAGGATTTAAGCCGCATCCATGCAGAGTTTTCAAGGGCGTCTTCAACCCTGAATCCTAAACCCTAAACCCTGAACCCTACATGGAGTATTGTACCTCTACCTGGATCCAATCGGCCAGTTCCCAGACCTTGGTGTTAGACGCGTCTCTTTCAGAATTTCACATGTTTTAGGATCTCTTATTTTAAATGGTTGGGGAGCGCGCCTTTTCCAGTTGCTGTAGCAATCGGCAGGTCTTGAACAAGCTTGCAAATCGCTGGCCGTCTTTCAAAGTGCTCCTGAAGGCGCCCCGCTGCCGCATGTGTGCGGTTTCTGTAGAAGCAGAACAAGCAAGGATCCTCCGTTGGGGTTCTACGCTCCCTTCCTTACATTACCTAGAAATCAGTGCTGGGAGGATCCTTATGTTTGTGCGGTCCTTGGGCCCATGATCTGGGGTATTTTATCCACTGAGTCAGTGTAGCTAGCTTCGAATTAAGTATTTCCATGTTAAGAGGGATTCTTTTTTCACAAGTTGTTTCTGCTGATTTTAAATGGGGTGTGTTTTTCTCGCTGCTCAAAATCATTCTCAGCCCGAAGCCCTCAACAAGATGGGTCCGGCTCTGATGCCATACTGAAGCGGGGTCAGTTTGGTGTGCACAGGCGATGGTCCTGACTGCCATCTCCCTTAATTACTGGCTCATTCTCTTCGCGTACATGCCTCAGCATCTCCAGCAGGGCTAGGCATTTTTGTGTGCTGGTGCATGTATGCTTGGCACGTTGTCCGTACTATCGGAATCTGGCTATGGCACTCGAGGCTGGTTCTCTACATCTGCACGCTTATGGTGCAGACTTTCTTTGCAACGGACTGGGTGAGAGCACATGTGCTTGTGATTTGTCACCCGCCCACGGGCAGAACCTCTGAAAACCATGACTTCTCCAGTTGCATGATGATGAGAGCTTTTTTCAAGTTGGGAAGGGTCCCAGGCCCAGTCACCAAATGGAAGTGAACAGCTTTTCATTCTCCTGCTTTCAATATCTACCACACTATAGGCGGGGCAACTATGACCCTACTTCCGATGAACTTCCAGTTATGAGCTTGAAGAGCAGAGCAGTAGTTTTCGGCGTTTGCGTGATGCAGCTTGCTTCGGATTTGCGGAGTGGGCTTTTTTGGCACGAGGAGTTTCACTTCAACGACCCAGACAGTTTCGATTATGCGCTATCCTCAGTTTCATGGGAAGCTCTCAAAGCTTCTCTATTTATGTCTGAAGCACCCAAGAAGCGGCACGCCATCAACCCTCAAACTTCCCTGAACCTTGAATGCCGCTCTGAGGTGACCAATCCGGGTGAGTTCTGGTGTCCCGGTACGGAGGGTCTGGACGTGGCATTTCGGCAGGCCTCGGGTGTAAGTCAGACGGCAGCTTTCTGGTTAAGCATGTAGGTGGTATCAGAATATGTGAGGATGTGAGGAAGAACCAAACATAATGTAGAAACATACTAGTCCGGGATAAGCTCCATCTTTTTCGTGCTTCAAGAGGATTGAGAATCTCTTGAGATCTTGGATGTACCCAAAGAAGCCTCCTAGTACTGAGCCGCTTCAGGACTGCATCCCGCGCGCCAATTTCGACACCTTTCTGTGGGCTCTGGCGCCTTGGACGAAAGAGATCTGACCGGAGATCACCTCGGACGAAAAGAGATCAGACCGGAGATCAGTAGGTCAAAGTACAGTGGGCCAGACTAGACCCATCAACACTCTTCACGCTGGCCTTCAGGTCACCATCTTCCAGATCATGACAGGCACGGTGCTTTCCAGCAACTGTTGCGAAAGTTAGGTATGTGCAGCAACCTCAGGTGAGAATTGGAACACCGTGATGTACGCGGGCATGCGTGCTGCAGGTGCGAGTCAGCTTCGTCACAAGGGTGCATGGTGATGAGGGGTTCTTCATTGGCCCTGCTCAAAATTTGCTCTAACTTGTCAGGTCCTGGCTTTTGCCTGCTCTTCGTGGCCTCCGCATGGTTCAGGGAGCTTGTCAGCTACAGCGGGAATGTGGTAGTGTCAGCAGGTTGGTCTTTTGATCTGGGTATCTTTAGTCCCTGCATCGACAATTCCAACTTTAGTATGGGTCTCATTCATAGTGTCCCACATTCTGGGAACAGGAATTTCAGCAAACACCCCCCATGGCAGGTCCTACTTATCCTGTTCGGGCAGACGTTGTTCCTGAGTCCATCGCTGAGTCCGTGAAACAACGAGCTTTGGGTATTGTATGTGCCAAGACTATCATCGCGGAGGCCCCCAAAGACTTGGAGCCAACCCTGCAGTTTGATGAAATCATTCCGCTCAGGCTTGTTCCTGTCAATGCTGATGTCCAAGTTCGACCACGTGCAGGACATGTGCTGACGATATAAGCGTCTTGGTGCACACCTACGTTGAGTATTTGAGAACTACTACTTGTACTAGCCTGTGCCGGGACGAGATCCACCATATCATGTGATCATGGCAACCATCTTTGCAAAAGTGCTGCCTTACAGGACTCCCTGAACCAGCAGGAAGACCTTCGAAGAGAACACACAGCACCTTCGCTATTTGGGGAGAGCAAAGCCACTGTTCCTAGTGTGAGTGAGCAGCACTGATTTGCATCAAGATGGTTGCGGTGCCTGTGGGGATCAGGGATGCTCTGTTTGCTGTGACCTCCGCTATGACGATGCAGGTTGACCTAAGAACAATTTAGTTTCTGTCGTCATTTGCTCAAGCCTTGATGTTGCCGTATATAGGAGGGCGAGCAGCAGCAGTGACCTTCCGGAACGTGATTGAATTCTTTACTTGCCAGGCATTGCGGCTGAGAAAGAAGTCGCTCGAGTCGTCAATGCCTCGGGGCAGACAGAACAGATCATGGTTGCAGGGCATGTGCAGCTGATTGACAGTACTTTCCTGGAGAGCTATATGGTCTGTGCATGTGAGAGGCTAGAAGATGCATTGGGCAACTTGCTGCAATGTCATTCACTTTCACGGCAAACCAAGGAGTTCCATTGAATTTCCAGAAAGCAGCTTTGGGCTCAGTGAAATTGTGTCTTGTCCCGCAAAGGTTTGTGCCGAAATGGTTTGTCGATCTTGAATTCGGCTTTGTTTCTGTTGCTCCTGCGGATTCTGCAGCAGCAGCGGTGCAGTAGTTGCCAGTGGTCCAGGAGCAGGTCTTTTCATGATCTGGTGTTTGTGGCAGCAGCAACAGCAACCGCAGCGGCAGTGGCAGTGGCAGCGGGCAGTGGCAGTGGCAGTGGCAATTGAAGAAGACGACTGCGACAGCTTGGCGGTGACAGCAGTTGCAGCTTTCAGATTTAGGAGCTGCGTTCCATTTGACCTGGAGGATGGCTGCATTTTGCAGGCTGCCCTTGATTGATGTAACGTTGTAGGTAGATGAGCTGCTTACTGATCTTTGTCGAGGCCCAAAAGCTCCGAGCCGCATGTTGAGTTCGGCCAAAAGCGTGGCAGAGAGCTTGTCTGGGTTCAAGCGATCCCTCACCGAGAGGAGCCACGCTGTTTGAAGTGAGATTATCGGGCCACGCACTTGTGCCAGATGCCCCAGCTATGAGTACAGACTCCTCTGTGTCTACATTTTTTCGCACTTTGTTGAATCGGTAGCTCAGGTTCTTATCCTCAAGAAGTCCGGTTTGCATATGAGTGAGTGGTGCAGGAACGCGTGGCCTGTGGGCTATGCATGGCCGGATGCCTCAGCTCTGGACATTTTGATGTCATGATCAAGTAAACAGGGGTTTCTCAATACTCACGTCTCACGAATTTCGGACATATAGCAAAATCTGAAGCCGAGAAACTATCAAGTGGACCTCGTCCCAAACCTTCAGGCTAGCATGACCAACTACTGATGAACAGACCTTTCACCACTCGCCGTTAAGGGATCTTCGGTCTATTGCAGCAGAAAGCTCTCTGGGTGTCCTTCTGTCAGGTTCATCTTCTCGAAGTCCAACCCCATTAGACGCTTCTGCAATTGGTTCCTGCACTTCCAGGCAGGGAGCAGTTGCAGGACGGACACGTTGTTGAGCTCGATCTCTGGCACGTGACATCATGCAACTCTCTCAGCACTGCGCTATGCCAATTCGCAGCATGGTACTGTGCGCACATGGTTCCCTACACATCTTTGTGCCATCGTGATGGAATCCGGAATATGTCTGCCTGCCGAGCGCGTTGTAACCATATGTCGGAGAGCTTCTGGTCTCTAAGCACCGCTCGAAATTTCAAGGAAGGGCTGATGCCACAGCAATGCTGCATGTCATGTGCTAGATCCTGAAACCAGCAACCCAAACCCTAAGCTTCAAGTTTCTAACCCTGAAATCCAAAAATCGTAAGTCCCTGCCTCTTACCGCCAATCTCCTAGATGCCTAAACAATTTCCCCTATCACACAATGGTTGGAGCATCCTCTAGAAGTGCTAGTATGTGGTTGTTTTGGTGGCCTCCAAGTTGTGGGTCTTTCCGTATGGAAGACTGTATCGGCATAGTATAGGAGTTTGTGAAATTGTACGACAGGTTCTTTGACATATATACGCCTTGTCTGGGATGATTTGTGGAATTTTGGGGGGTGATGTGCGGCTTCCATTGAGATTTGAAGATTTGAGGCTTTTTTGACCTCCTTATTACTTCTGTAGGGTTCACTTGTAAAGGATTAAGTGGAGCATGCTGGGATGACATTGGGCTATGTAGGGAATTCATAGGAATCCTGCAGTGATGGCTTGCAAATCATGAGCCCCTTGTTGTTTCGTTCCTACAGTGAGGCTTGAGATGCCAATGTCAAAGGCATTTGATGTGGATGAAGTTTCCCCAATGCGCTTCAGTGGCGTGTCAGGTTACCATTGGAGGATGCAAGTTCTTGTGCTTCAGAATCCCCAAGATTCGAATAGTCCTCGGCTCAGATTTTTTTCCCAGCCTGCTACGTGCAATTCTGACAGAACCTCACCGCACTTGTGCAAAATGTTGTGACTTGTTGAGCAAGGAAGTGACCTACTTGTGAATTTCAATCGCATGTCATTCACATCACCGAGGTCTTTGACAACTTCATCCTGTTGTGCATCCTGGTTTCGACAGTGCGGGCCCCGGTTTGCCTAAACTTGCCAGTTGAGCTTTTGAGAGTTTAGGATTTGTGGCTGTGCCCGAGTTGCATGAATTACGGTAAAGTTTTCCTTTCACAGACACGTGCCGCTTCTGGGTTCCAGCTGTCTTGACGGGCACAGATCATGCCTTTGGACCTGCGAGCCGGATGCTATCTTCCATCAGCAAAGTCAATGTGGGCCGATGACTCTCAAAATCCGGACACCGCGAAAGGAAACAATTCCACAGTATACCGTACATGATCCTTCGAAAAGCCGTGCATATTCCTTTGACGATGCCCTTTTTGTTAGAATTGGGGTCAACAAACTTGACCAGCGACCTAGTCCACCCGGACATAATAGCTACTTGGCCATGCAAGATGTCAGTTTCGAAAAACTTTTCACGATCCTGAATTAGTTATTTATCATGCTTTGCTCGCCCCTGGCCCTGTATGTTCTCCTTCTCATCCCCATAATGTGCATGCTTTTTCGTCCCCCGTGTCATCCTGATCTCGCCATTCTTGCGAAGCTTGTTTCAGAATCCGCCAAAGGTCTGGGGAAAAGAGCTGGACTTCAAAGCGCTGTGAAAACACCAAACCGAAAAAACCCTAAACCCTCCTGTCGCGTGCCACTCCAAGGTCACAATGGCTATGGACTCACCTCTTGCTGATCCGAGCCAGCCGCTGACGAAATTTTTGCGCAATGCTGATGAGGTGCTAAATCTCATGTGAGCACGTGTATCCTGCGAAGCCCAAGAGAAGGTCCGGGGTTGGGCTTGGGACTTAGGACTAGGATTTAGGACGAGGTGCTGAGTTGAGGATGGTCATTCTTTTGGGCGTGGGATCGCGGGATACGTGTTTTTTTTTTTTTTTCAGGGGGCTCGCGCAGATATGACACAGCCAACCAAGCGAGTCTCACACCGAG
>CAJNIZ010044193.1:255778-268717 GCA_905231905.1 Symbiodinium pilosum | reverse complement strand
CACGCCCCCCAAGGTCAGCGGATAGCCTGTTCAGATCAGCTCGCAGCTGTCTGAATCAAACTTAAAAGCATGGGTTCGGAGCAGTTGTCAAGCGCACGTTTTGCAGAGGATTTTCGGCACCAAGCTTCCGCCGAAACCGCTGAAATTACTACTATGTCTCGTAAGCCCATTGACCCCATTTGCAGAGAATACTGGAATCAATCAGTCCCATTATGATTCTGATCATTTGCTGCTACTCTATATGATTTGCGTCCAAGAAGTATGGCTGTGCTGCTGGCTGGCAATATTGTTTTCCAATTTTCGCTCTGATTGCAAATGCTTCCTCATGTCGACAGTCCTTTCTGGGCCAGCCATAAGAATATGGCCCCTCATAGACAGGCTTTTGTCTTGTTGGCAGCCACCAACATGTTTTCCTTGCGCCCAGCTCGCTCCCTGGTGCTTCCGTGTGGCGGGAGCACCGTGAACTCCACCGGCCACATGGTGCGCACACCCGGGCAGACCATGAGCTATTGGATCTAATTAGTGAGAGCTTCACGAACTGTTGCAGTGAGACTGAAGTGAGCTGAATCCATAGCATGCAGTTTACCCACATCCTATTTCGGACCGTCCTTGGGGCATCTCGCCTTTGAAGAGGTTTCCATGGAACCTCAGATGTGTCTTGCGCAGGTACTCACTGCAAAGTCGATGAGCTGTGCGGACCTCTTCTGCGGCGAGGCACCGGTGGGCGGGGATAAACAACAGTGTTCCTTACGTAGGGCTCTCGAAGTAAAGTACAGCGAGGAATCTGTGATACGGCAGAAATTCCTAAATGAATTGCGAGCTCGCGTTTAGAAGCCCTGATCTAGGTCTTCCTCCAGGTTCTGGGTAGGTTAATGCAGACCAGGAAGGGACACTGCAAGAAGGTTGCAAGTCAGCAATCAAGGACCGAAAAACAGAAAGCCTGATCACTGATTTTCACGCAGTTTTAGTTTAGTGGTTTAGGGTTCAAATCGGGCAGCGATTGCAAGCATGCTGCTGAAGACCTTTTGTACGCATGTGCTGTTTGAGGTCCGTGGGTATTTAGAAGTCGCGCGAAAGGAAACCCTCAAAAATGTGAGTAGTGTGTTTATTTTGCTTGTGGCCCCAGCTTCCTATACTCGAGTTTTGGAGAGCGGGTGTGTGCTTGGCTCTAGATGTTACACAAACTGCCTCAAATCCGAGCATGGCTCCCGTTGCTCCACTTCCGAACTACCCATCAAGTTCTTCTGCAAAGGTTGACGAAGAAGTGAAAGCCCAATGCCAGACCACATGCAGACAGGCCAAGCTTCCTGAGATAATGGGATTGGCGTTTAGAGTGTAGCGTTTGGGTGGTAGGACTTGGGTTCCAGGCTTGTTGTCAGGGAGTGGGATTACGCGGGCTCTATGGAGACTATTGAGGGATAGTACCCGAGTCTGAATGATGATCAGTGATGCGACTGCTCCTTTTCCTACTATCCTATCTACCACCCCAGTGTCTTGTCCTATCTTTTGAGGCCCCTAGACAATTGCCGAGCATCGAAGCTCCTCTCCATGCTCACCAGTGGATGCAGGCTCCATACTTCTGCGTGGATGCCTGTGCACCGGGTCTAGAAAACAGCCATCGACCCAGCCTTGGATCTTCTGATTAGCAGTTCCTCCCTGAAGCTGGAGACCCGACTGCCAAGACTCCTGCAGTCCCTTCCGCCCGAAGCGGAAGGCTTAACAATGCCGGAAGTGCAAATTGCCGCCGAGGTGCCCAATGTGAGTCCTGTGTCTACGAGTGTGAGGCGCAGTGCAGGTGGGACTGCCGAGCTTCGTAGGTTGTTCAGTTTGGGCGTCTGGGGTTTTGGGGCTGTGGCTGCTGGGGAAAAACAAGCTGACCATCCATCCTTTTGGGGAAGGCTGGGTCTTGCTGTTAGTAATGCACCGGACCATGCTGGCAACTCCCCAAACCCCAAAGCTAAACCCAAAGGTTTCAACTCCACGATCCTGACTAGTTGGGTCTTGGTGTGCAATGTGCGGAACCTTATGAAGCCTTCCGAGCCTCTCACTTCTCCAGCATCAAAGCTCTGAGCTCTGAACCCAAAAAGCTGAGTAGCATTCTAGCTTATTAATTGGAGGAAAATTGGTGTTTCAAACAATTAATTACTTGTGCGCCAACTCATAACAAGGGGGCCCCACACTTCCTGCCAGGTGCCCTGAATTCTGCGAGGGCTTGATCCGAGACGCGGCACTGTGTTTGGAGCAGGGCTCAAGGCGGTTTGGGGTTTAGCATTCAGGAGGACGACTTTCAAAGGTTTCAGGGTTAAATTATGTCCAGACGGGCTTCAGTACGCAGAGATGAGGTGCTTGGATTTTGTCTCAGTCACTTGTAGCGTAAACGTACTCATGATGTATGCGGTTTTGAATCAGTTGGACCCTTTAGGGTGACAGCTATGGCCGTGTTCATGCTTCTGGCCGTGGAGGTGGGTGCCGACCATCAGCCAAAACTTCAACAACATTTGGTTTGCGATGCCTGTGGCTCAGAGTTTTCGTGAAGTTCAGTTGCCGACGGAGATGGCAGATGCTGTAAAGTTCCGCTGATGGTCCCAATCCTTTGAAAAATATGCTGCAGTATCTGTCTGTAGTTGGCTGCGTGTCAAAACAAGAGATGAAGAGAAACAAGCTCTTTCACGCGGCGCTCAATGTGCGGAATTCAGGCTCACGCTGTTCGAGATATCGACGACAGAGGGCTGGGTTGATGTGATGTACTCTGCTGCAGATGCTGTACAACCCTACGCAACTCGGCTCCATTCAATATCCTTGAACAACCCTCACAGCCTTGATTCCCTATGCGACTGCGCCCGCTTCCTCCTTTGCAGGTACAGCCTAAGAGAAACAACCAGGAGATGTGGGGACCCTGACGGTGTTGCAGTTTTTCGAGTCATCGTGCTGTCTGCTTGGTTTCCGCTAGTCGACTGGGTTGCAGCGTTCTCAGGCTGTGGGTTCCATTCTTCATGCTGTACCTGTTCTTCAGCAACATGCCTGGTACTCAGTAGGCTGCAGCTTGTGCGGCCACAAGCTGAATGAGTCATTCTTCCATAGATTGATCGATCCTGAAGGTTTATCATCAACCTGAGTGTCGGCGTCATTGTGGACAAGTTCATGTCCATGAAGCAGTCCAACACACAGGCGCCATGGGCTCTCAACTTGCAGTTGTGCGAAGCTCTGACCTGCTGGGCACATATATAAGCAAAGCAAGTGGTCTGAACCGAGCTGCTGGCTCAGGTGTTGCTGACCGAGCCGCAGAAGAACTGGGTGAACTCCATCATGAGCCTTTATTCCAGGCAGGATCCAATCCTCACCGAAGCAGTTTCAGGGAGGAATTCGGGTCTTGAAGAAAGAGTCAGCAAGATCCGGAAGGCATCACGTTGTCAAATGAATTGCTGAAATGTTCCTGTACGCGCTGGTGGAGCAACACTTTGCAAATGAATGAGGACAAGCCTTGGAAGAGTTTGCGTAATTTCCGTGGTGCGTCCGCAGGCGGCAGATTGTCAGCCTGATGCGGACCTGGCTCTGTTTGTACGGCGAAGTGCAATTGCTTGTATGCTTGCAAGTTTTCTGCTGGGCTTGTCTTCTGGGACCTATAACCTATGAACTGAAGATGGTTAAGGCAACATTTTGCCTCTTAACTAGCTGAGGCAGGAATGACAGGAAGGCAAGCTCTTAGCGACAGTCTCCCTCTCCCCCTCTCTCTCCCCCGCTCTCTGTGTCTCTCTTCTTCGCTTGTGCCGACTTCGTTGGGCACCGAAGAGAAGCTGCGTGATTGAAAAGCACTGACTGCTGGAGTGTGAGCAAGAAAATTCGCTGCAGCAAAATTTGATACCTGGACTGGCAAGTGCAACATCCTAACATGTCGCTCTGATGACAGGGACCTGCACAAGAAGCCCTGGTTGAGACGGAGGTGTTACAACTTGGCTTGCCCGGCCCGTTTCTGTGTGTTTTGCAGCAGTGTTTCGTGGTTCATGTCTTGCGGACAGCCTTGGAAGCTTTTGTTTTTTCGTGTGCTGTTCTGTTGGGAGCAAGCAGACGCGCAAGCTAGCCTGATCATCCGTGTTGCAGGGATCCAGGGTGCCTTGAGTACAGACGTCTCTGAATTCGAGATGGAATTGCTTTGCTTCGCATTTGCTTCCAGGTGTCGAGCGAGTGCTTCGAGACCAGCATCATGGGCGCCATCGTGATCAACACGTTGTTCCTCGTGCCTGCCTGATTGCCTTGCATGCCAACTGCACATGGGGATGGTGCTGAACCAGAGAAGTTTGGGCAGGGCTGCTGTTGCACTGTTGGTGAGCGTTCACGCGAAACCACTATGCACACCACCATGTGAGTTCCTATCAGTATCATGGTTGTCGAGGGCTTGCTACGGGTGGATATAGGATTTCC
Source organism: Symbiodinium pilosum (assembly GCA_905231905.1). NCBI lineage: Eukaryota > Dinophyceae > Suessiales > Symbiodiniaceae > Symbiodinium > Symbiodinium pilosum. Next base: position 264,298 of record CAJNIZ010044193.1, on the reverse strand, counting down.
GACTGTAACTTAGCATCTTCCCTACACTGTTACCTGATGCCATGCCAGGTTTGTGCAACATATCAGAGACATGAGCTGTGGCCACATGTGGCCACATGCATTTGTGCCCAAACTGCCGGTGCGTCCGAGACCCTACCCCAAGCTCCAAACCCTAAACCTTAATCATGTTTTAAGCCCATTCAGGCGGCAAAGATCACACCCACACCGTTCCCAGAGTGGGAGACCTTTCTGGAGACTGTAAATTATGTCCGGATCCCAGTGCTGGTAGGCGGGGATTTCCTTAAATTCATAATTCGGTTCAGGACGGTAAGGTTCCATTACAATATGGGTCCCTATATAAAATATCCTTCCCATTTTGGGAAAACTAATTTGGCCCAAGTCCCGTGTGGAGACTGTTCAGGAATCCTTAGTCTGTTTCAGCTCCAGTTTCAAGAAATACATCCTTCACACTCCTGATTGTTGTTTGTGTGCCCAGAGGTACAGGCTATTCCATGTTTCAAAGCGGATCTGAGCACTGCCTGGTTTCGAATCAATCTTCTCCCCGGCTTTTTTGCACGCGCTTGCCTAGCATGACTGTTGGCTGGTGAAGCTGGAATGGAAGAGATTTCTCAGCATCAAGGACTTATTCAGTGGCCCAAATGATGTGGTTCAGGTTTGAGGGACTCCACAGAGCAGAGCCCGCACTTCCAGAAATGAGCATGGCAACCGACTACCATCCTCCGACTGCAGATCCCGTGATTTATCTCGTGCTCAGTTCTTTGCGGGGATTTTCACCGTGGAGTGCATCCTCAAGCTCTTCGCGCTGCGGTCCAACTATTGGGGTCCTGCCCTCAGAGCACAGAACCACAAAACTCCAGGACCCTTTTTAAGGACACAGGAATCTCCATGATGAGGATGCTGAAACCCCTGTTTTGAGTACCTATTGTTCATGTTTCATTGCGCTACACCGAAACAGTAAGATAGTCCAACAACTGTTCTTGAGTTGTCAACTCAAGAAAACTGCTGCCGTTGCAAAAACAGTGTCCGTGCACATCATTTCTTCCGTAAGAAGAACGGAATATGCCGGCTTGACAAGTCCTGATGAAACGCCGTCCCAAGTAGGCTACATGGAACCTGCAGCAGAACCCCTGAACGTCTAATCCTGGAAAGTGCACAGCGAAATGGATTGCTGCAAGGAGACCGCTGGAACTGCTTCGACTTCACCTGCGTGGTTGCGGGCTTATGGGGTTTGTCGAGTGTGTAACTCAAATTGGGCGTCCCTATCTTGAGGACTCTTGCTGGGTTTGTTGGGGACCCTGGTGTTGAGAAATGCCCTTGTTGCAGTCGCTTGCTAGGTCCGACTTCTGTTCTGGCAAATGTGAGATGCCTCCAACTCAAGGATTCTCTCAAGAGCCGAAATGTGAAGGCAATAAAAGTGGGACCTTCATGAACCAACAAAAGGCAGTCGAGTACTTATGATGATCAGAGGAATCCTGCAATTTTGGAGATGCCCCGGCCAGGTTGCCACCATAGTGGGCATTGTCGTCAGCAGAGCCTCCAGCGTAACCGGCTGAGCTGCAGTGCCAGGTTGTCAAAGGAGGATGCACGCATTGTGTAACAGGCCGTAGTACTTCAGAGCTCTCACACGCATAAATGCATCTGGCCATTGAAGTTGATCATGATTTCAACAGTTGGCTGGAGTAGATTGGAGTCTGCTGTTGGTGCAAGGCTTGTATGCTGTCCTTGTATTGCCTTTGGTCTCAAGAGTGTCTTTCCCCAAGACTGGGAAAGTACTGTATCATAGCTGCGCCGGCAAGAGAGAAGCTGAGAACAGTAGTTGCCATGACTGCCCGGCGAAACGGACTTGGCCCCGTGGTCCTCTTTGCAACCGCGTGCTGGTTGGTGGATGTGTGGACAGCCTCGCCTACTGGCAAGCTCCCCCGTGACCTCGCGCTGGCAGTGGCCGATGAGGAGGGATAGCCGTGTGTAGCGCTGGGCATGCGGAGAGTGAAATTGTGGACTGCTGCAGTAGAATGTATGGATAATGTACGGGAGATGATCTGCACAAAAGAGTACTACTGGTCTGAAGAAAGAGTCCTGTCGATTCTCCTGGAACAGTCTTGCAAATACCACCTGAGAAGACTTGCAGCTAGCAGCATTGTTTGCGGCTTCCAGGCGCCGGCGGACGACGGCGGCTTCTTCACCAAGGTGCCACGTTCCAACCTGTAGTCTCCCATGCTGATCCTTCTGGGCTATACATATGTTTGAGGCGTAGAGCTTCTTCTGATACCTGTAGAGGCAGTAGATGTCAGTAGGGATTCTGCTTATGCCTGCTCATGTCTGTTTGGCAGCAAGGTTTTTGCCGCAGCCGCACAGGGCTGCACGGCCGCTTTGGTGGCCGCCATCCTCTCCGCCATGTGCGAGCCACTAGTGAACAGGTGGGGGACGTGTAATGACAGGAGCCTGAATGAGTCGCTGTATATATATGTATTTACATCTCTACAAATCAGAGTGTAGTGAGCAATGTGTATACCATCGTTTAAAACCTTCACTGATGCTGGTGAATGTGGCGCCTCAGTTAGTACTTTACACATGCGCACCCGTCTTATTCGAGCACATGCCTGTAACTTCTCCACTTCAAGAAGGACGTTCCGTTTCAGGCCCTAAACCCTAAACCCAAACCCTCTGTACCTGCGTGACCGCCCTGTATTCTGCAGGCTGCTGGTGAAGCGCATGACAGTGGCCCAGGCCTGCACCCAAATATGGGGATCGGGTTATAGACAACAGCAACGAATCAACATTCAGCAGACACGCATCAAACACAGCAACGCAACATCAAACACAGCAAGGGCCAGAGTCAAAAGCACGAAGGCCACAACCAGGAAACAGGAAGGCTACCGTCAGCAAACCGGCAGTGGGCAAGAGTCAAAAACAGAAAGCCACACATGGAAAATGCATGGGTAGAAATTTGCGCGAGTACTCTGGAGTGGCACACGATGTTATCAATTAGAATGCTAGGTATCCTAGGTGGTCAGTCTAAAGGCATGACAGGAAACACGTCTTAAGCAAAGAATGCTTCCTGCTCTCTGCCATGATGCAGGTTCATTCATGTTTTACATAAACCGCGACGGGTTGCGAGGGGTTCTCGACTATTACGCATGTTTCAGGTTCATCCCAGTTGCAAACCGTCAGAGAACTGTGGCAGTTGTTCATGAGCATTGAGTATTGGACATGATACGTATTCATGCTTTCAGAGCACCGGACATGTTTGAAAGTCAGAGGGCTTGGGGGGGCGCAGCCCCCCTTGTTGCAAACCATTCAAGAATGTGGCATTTGTTCATGATGCGGGGACATGTTTTTATAAGAAGCCTTTCCTATTTGAATTCTTGTAGTTCTTGGGTTGCTAAAAGGCTGGATCGCTGGATCCAGGATAAACGACTGCAGCGTGGTTTTGGAATGCGCGCTTGTATTTTGCGATTGCATCCGTGCATTTTACGAATGTAGCGTTTTTATGATTTCCTAGTTTCTGCAGCTAGTAGCAGGCAACGTGTTTTGCATTTGGAAAACAAATTGTCGTGTTTGGGTTCCCAAAAGGCTGGGCCCCTTGCATCCAGGATAAACAACTGCAGCATGCTTTTGGAATGTATGCTTGAGTTTTACGATTTTATCCCTGTGTTCTCAACATGTGGTGTGTTTCTGTTTTAGAAGTTTCTAGTTTTGAAGCCGGCAGCGGGCAAGGTGTCTTGCATTTGAATTTGGAAAAGGAAATTCTTGCGTGTTGTTGGAATGCAACCAGTCGTTTTCTGATTGCGGCTCCTTGCTTTCCGGATGTGTTCCTTTCTCATTTGGATTTTCTCACTCGAGCTGGTGGCGGGCAGCATCTCTTGAATGTGGAAAAGAGAGACGGTTTTGTATTTTTGGAGTTGGAGCGTTCATTTTCTCATTGCGGCTTAGCTTTTTCCAACCGGAGCTTTTTCTAATTTTGATTTCTAGTCCTTCTGCTGATACGGCTGGATAGGTTCACAAGTGTTTTTGCCGATCGCGCTTTGATGTTTGCCGATCCTGGCTGGTGTGTTGTCCGAATGTTGCGTGCCTGTTTTCCGATCGCACTCTCTGGGTTTTCAACTCTGCGTCCTCATTTTCTGACTGGTTGGCTTGCTGTCAAATTTGTTTGCTGAATGTTGTGTTGCCCGGTCATTTGTGGAATGTTACTCCAATAATGGAGAATCAAATGGGACATCAAATGGAACATGAAGCGGACACTCTGAGTTTATTGGCTTATATAGACTGATATAGGTGTGATGGAAAAGAAAAGGGGATTACGATAGGGGGATATTGAGCCAGGTGCGATGTAGGGATCATGTAGGGCTTGTATAGGAATAATGGAAGGCAACATAGAAACTGCACAGGGATTCACAATAAGGTACCATTATGTATCAAAGGGCTGTTTGTTAAGGCGTGAGGGTTCTGCAGAGGCACTATGTTTGGAATGTTTGCTGTCAGGGTGGTGCGGTTTTGGATGTATGACCCTGGCTCAGGCCTACAGCGAAGTTAATTTCAGCTTGGTATCCAACTTCTTCCTCACGACCTTCCCGACCAACATGCTGAAGTTCCCTGTCTTTGAGGCCTGGGATTCAGAGTTTGGTGGTGAGTTCCCAACGCAAACAAGGGAGTTGCTCCCAATTGCCGGTCCTCGTTCGGAGCTGCATGAGGATCTTCATATTTTGTGGGGTTAAAGGACCCGCATGTCGAGAAACTCCTGCACAGCTTGACTGCAACAGCTTTCGTGCGGCATGCTTTTACAACCCAAGCCCTAAACCCTCAACCGATAACTTCAGGTCATCAACAGGGCCATGATGTACACTAGCCTCTCCTCCGGCGTGAGCGGACTCATTAGCGGCTGGCTCTTCTGCAACTACGATGCATTTCCAAGCTGCTGTGGAAGATTGTGACGCCTTTACCACATGCCAGGCAACATCGCTGTATGTTGCATTAGGGGCTGCGGTTTGGAGGGACTACAGGGGTTCACCCAGGCACCATCATGCTTCCCGTCACCAACTACCGCTTCCGGAAGAGCATGGGCTGGGAGATCAAGGCCTCCCTGCTGTACCAGGCGCGCTACGAAGTTGTTTTAAACACGAGGCGCAAAGCAGTCGTACAGAGATATACGCATACATACACAAGCATGTTCAATTTTAGCTGCAGAAGCTAGATGCGTGGACATTTTCAAATCCAGTCCAAGGCTTGCAAGAGCGATTTGGGTTTGGGGGGTATGGAAACTGTTGCTTTTCTGTTGTCATGTTGTCATCATGAGCAGTACCAGTACCATTGTCACCGTAGTTGCTCCATGAATACTATGTGAACTGTTGGTATTGCCATGACTTGCAGTGGCAGTGCTCTTCAGTAACTTTGTTTTGAGCAGGTTCCTAGTAGTCCGCATGACAAACTTGCTTGATTTGCCGTGGGCCCACAGATTCTTCGGTTGCCAGGCATACCATAAACCCCAAGGACAGCTAAACCTAGAATCTTTATCCCATACACCCTAGGGCCTAAATCTTAAAAGCCTGAACCCTGAATCCCGCGTCCTGTATCCAGCAGTGCCAGGCCTACATCCCCACGGTTGCCCGAGACATCATCTACGGCTGGGCTCGTGGGTTGGCTGGACCCTTCATCCAGGACGGTATGCTTTTTTGGGAGGGCCTGCGCGGGGATGAATGGGGAGAGCAGAGTCTGAGAGACACGCAGGATGCTATCGCACCGACTACCTTCACGCACAAGGCCTCCTTGGTGGCTTCTGAATGCCATCTTGATTCTTTTGCTGCTTATCTTCGTAAACTCTTGCTTTTGTCGTTTGAGGTGTTTTCTGGTCTGGCCAGGGTGTTGCAAGAGAAGCAGGTCCTGAGGCCTTGTAGTTGCTCTTATTGGCAGGCCATGGTCTTTGGGCTGACCATCTGGGCTTCCTGCATCATCTCCTCCCCCTGCAATGAGTCTCGGTCACATCAGCCAGCTTTTTGGTCCACAAAGCCGCTAGCGCAGCTTTTGTATTGGCCAGATCTTTTCAAAACATGATCCCCTTGGCTCGGAACTGGTCGAGGAGTGGCGTGGATACACCCTGCAGCCCCCGGACAAGAAGTTGCCTTTCAACATCTACTTCAAGCCCATCAACTACGCACGCTCCACGGGCTCCTTGGACCAACTTGATCATCATGGTAACTAGCGATTTTAGATAGCTTCTGCCAGGAATTTTCCCCCATGACTACTTCCACTCCGGTTGCTGTTCTGATGTTCAGTATCATTATGGAGGAGATGTAAGCACGACCCAGGCATTGGCTCCACCATCATGGGGATTGCTCTGATGATCGGCATGTTGGTGACGCCCTACGCAGAGGAGGCCTTCGCCTACATGAAGGCGCAGTTTCGAAAATTATGGGTTTCTGTTCTGTACACCTATAAACAACAGTGTGACAAAGGAGCACACCGCCGTTGCCATGGCCATTGTTGCGGTGCTGATCATCCTGATTGTGACCTTTTCCAAGTAATCTTCAAGCTTTTCCACGTCACTGGGTAGATTTGAAAAGCTTGTTGCTACATTTCCCTGATCCTCATCAAACCCTTGGATTGCGAGACACAGCCTCCTCATTTTTTGAGGTAAACAGATCCGGATACGCGGAGCGACGCCTCCACGCTATTGGCGTGGAGACTTTTTTCGGAGACAAAGCTGGAGCGTGTACATTTCTCTCTCGGAAAACAGGGCCCGTCTTCTCTAAGATCTCTCAATTTGGAGGTTCGTGGGCAGTTCTAGGTGGGGTTGGAAGCAGAAGCATTTGAATAAAAGTGTTGTCATGATTTCTTGGGGGTACCTAGAACCCTGCTTGTGAGTACGCAACTGAGTACCCAATGAAAGTCCGGGTAGGCTGGACACGTGAGGAAGCACCTGGCTTGGTCAAGGCATGAAGGGGCAAGGCAAGCCTGTCTGAGGTTCGGATCGATCCCATCATTCAAGTCATCCGCATCTTCCGAATTGCAGGGTGCCCGGAGGATTCAACAGTGCTTTTTCTGGAGAGTTAAACATATGCTGGAACGTAGATGACTACAGCAGGTGGGTTAAGTATGGCAGCGTTTGAGGCACAAGGTCCCATAGAAAATCAATAGAAGAGGGAAATTGTCTTCCTGTTGGCAGGTAGCCGGATTCACGCTCGGATTGCAAGTCACAAGGGCCAAGTTGCATTGTGTTTCACTGAGGCGAGACTCTTTCGGCTGCTGCGTTTCTTGAAGGGCTTGTGCCCCATGCCTGTTTGTGTGGATGAGGATGTTTTGCTTGGGGTTCCTTCAATGTGTTTTAAACCAAGCGTCCTCATGAAGCCAATTATGTCCGGCCAGGAACAAGATCTTCATGGCGTTGCTCATGTCTTTGCCAAAGCTCCTTGGCTTCTGTCCATATCCCGATAGATCCCCCGAGAGCATACCCTCTTTTAAGCTCTAAGACCCACAAATCTGAGTCACGCTGAGAAGGGCGGCTTGGGTGGCAGCAGCACAACTGGCCTTCTACGCATCCAGGCAATAGAGTACCTGTGTACATACATAGAAAGTGTATGAGAGGAAAGCTCACACGATTAAACATGTATCACGATTTGAGGCTCATGAACGTGCTGCTGATTCTCCTGCTTCTGCTCATCCTGTACAGTCTGCTTCTCAGTTTGCTTTCAGCAGAGCCACTCTGAAGCTACGGCCAAGCTGATTGTTGCATATGACTGGGCCTGGCAACCTGCAACACCTTAGCAAATCCTGACCTGCATACAGACACCTCTCGTTCCGCAGGCATTCTGGGAGTCAGCCTCTTCTCGACGACCAAGCTCGGGGATACGTTGAATGTCCACGCGCCATCCTGGCTTCATTGAGCTTATGGCCTCAGTTTGATGGGTTAGGCAGGGATGATAAAACGGTTATTTTGGCATACCATTAGGATCACTTTGAGGACTTTCGTCAAAAGGAGATTTCACTGACATGCGACCTTCCACAACTTGGGGACCTTGATCTTACGCCCTAACGCGCCAGCGCAGCGATTGCTTGTAGACACTTCCAATGGTGAAAGTCCTCCCAATTGCCGCATGCTGGTGTCTTCATACAATGTGTGCACTTGTGTGATAGATGGAAACAGTCTTCAGATGGAAATAACCTTATGAAGCCCCAACGGTGGCAACTTCCGTCTCCGAGACAGCCGAAGGGGTGCAAGATGGACAAGTAATTGTTGTGAAGCAGTGCCAATCGTGTAAATCGAGACGAGTTCCAATCCGAACGCCGGGCGCTTATGTGCACCTTGCATGTGGACCCTGGTTAAAACCCTGCGTACAACAGCCCCACGGCAGGAACTTTCAGAATTTTATTCTGGCCTTCATCACGCTCTTCCGAGCCTCGACAGGGGAGGCACTCCGGTTGGATGTTAGCTGAGATTTTTGGTCAGGTCTTAGACGTGTGTTTATACGGTTGGGTAGCATGTCAGTGGGCAGAACGTGTATGTGTTAATGTCAGAAGTGACCTTGC
>CAJNIZ010044193.1:240164-255678 GCA_905231905.1 Symbiodinium pilosum | reverse complement strand
CCTGACAGCCTTCCTGCCTTTAACAGTATGTATATACATTTATGTGGGGACCCACGTATGTGCGTGATGAGTCTGGGCTATACAGCACCGCACTGCCGCTAAAGGTGATGACTCCCACCTAATCCGTATATGTATATGCGTCTTATACAAGCTACCAACAAACATGTTCTCCTTCGGGCTCTTGAGTCTTAGGCTCTAGAATCCCAGAAAGAGCTCGTGTTACTCAGCAAATTTGGCGCTACTTGAGATCCGCCAAAGCTTCTCATTATGAGGTGGTGCAAGTTTTCCTCCAATTGCAAAGCCAGCCGTGTAACCTATCAGGTCCAATTTTCAAGCAAGTCTGCAGGCGTTTTTACGGCGGTCGGTCCATAAGAGGCAACTCCTACGTCCAAGAGCTCAATCTCATCCCAGACCTGGATCCTGGAACCATTCATCCTCAACCCGGAATTTGTGGCTGGAAACAAATGCTTCCTGTAGATACTGCACACCTCAACCAAACCTGTCCTGATTACAAAGATCAAAAAGGGAAGGCGCTGTTTTGAGAACCCCCTGGATTCAAGCTAGAGAAGACATCCATCTGGGTTGGATGCACAAAAATTGCATAAAAGAGGATGTTATACAGGTTGCACATGAATCGTTGCTCGACAGGTCCAATTGCAAAAGTATATATGCTTGGATCTCACCGTGGTAAACCGACCCCAACAGAGCTGACGCAATAAAACTCCCTGAGCCTTAATCCCTCCCAACAGGCTTGGAATGAGATCATGCACGAGTTGGCCACTTCAGAGGCTTCGCTGCCACCCTCTGTTGTGAAATCCAGCCAGTCTGTAAGCACAAGGACTGAGAGCATATATATATATATAATATTTATATGTACTTGTTTACATATACACACACACATGGGTGAATACCTGTTGAGGGTGTATGAAGCGCATCTATGTCCTGATAATTTTGAGGCTGGATTGAGAAATGTTCCACTAACGACGCCGGTTTGAGCTTAACCTGACGGCATTCTTGACAAGCCATGATCAGAATAACAGAGACAGGGCAGACAGGTTGATTGTGGGCTCATGCTCACTGGTTGAGCGTAAGATTTTCAGAATAGATGCAGATTTCGCAGAGGATTGTTTAGCAGTTGGATGGTCAAACAGGTTGACTGATGTGACCGCCAGCGTAACCGTCTTCAAGCAGGGTCTGCTAGGGTGAGCATCTTTGAACATGTCGGAGATAGTCTGGACTGCGGAAGGCTGTGCGCAGGACGGTACGCTCTTGGCTGGTGCAGATCCCAAACGGTTTGTGTCTGTGGACATTCCAAACCTTGGGTCCCCAGCACCCAAGGTTTCTGGAGGCTTCGATGCCTTCTTGAAAGAGAACCCCCACTTAGAGTCCCAAGCCTACAACGAGATCAAAAAATGTGCCAACTGTGGCAAGCCATGTGCAGTCACCATGGAGATTTGCAATGCCTGTGGCGCGTCCTTGGCCGAAGTCCAGATCTCCAAGAGCCCGAACCTGTTCATCGCGTTCATCTTCGGCGTCGACAAAGCGGGCTTCCCTCTGAAGATCTCGATGAGGTATGAGACTGAGGATGTCATGGTATTTGATGATCCCCTTGCGATCACCCGTGCGCATGTCCTGTCTGTGCCCACGAATGTGCCTTTGGCGGCAGAGTTTTTTTGAAAGCTTCATCTGCAGAGCCATAATTACACAAAATGCGATTTCGTGCAAGCTGATTCGATTCAAGGTGTACTGCCCGGATATTCGATCACTCTTCGCAGACCCTCCAAGCGCGATAAAGCTGCTGAACAAGACGCTGGGCATTCTTGAGCAGAGGTATTTTGCTTTGTTTTTCGTTGCGTATTTGACGATCATCTTAGCTATAGTGTCAGTCCTGAACCCACAGTCCTGTACGCCGAAATCCTGCGTCAAATCTCACCAACAGTCTTGCAGGATGGAGGATGCAGCATGGAAAGCACTATGCGAAGGCCGCCCGGCAGTCATCAGACTTGAACGGATTAGGGTTTCATATAGGGTTTCAGGTGAAGCGTTTGGGCTTCAGGTCTTACAGTAGGTGTTTCGTAAGCATCAGAAAGGCATGTTCGTAACAGGGTCCAATACTCCCGAAGCAGTGAAGGGATCCGTGTTGCAAGGACCCAAACCTGCAAACCCAATACGAATTCATCTAAAAGTTATTAGCAGGGCGGTCTGTTTGTCCTTTTTGTTGCTGCCCCATATGATATCTAGATGGCCCTCCATCAGGCTATTTGGACAGTAAATCCGGTATTTGCAGGAGTCCTCACGGCATTGCTTTTTTCCGGGGATTGCTGCCACGAAAACCAGCCGCAAAACAATGTCAAGCACTGCAGCCGTGGCAGCAGCTCCAAGCAAAATCAATTCCAGCAGCATGACCATTGAGCTCTGATCCTAGTTCGAGGGATTCTGCTTTTGCAGGCCATTTCTTAAATTCCATACGCCCTTGGCTAACTTCCCATCATCACGGCCCCGTAAAGATACGCATCATGTTCTGAGGACACCCTGCAGCTCCTGCATACATCCCAGTACAATCTCCATGTAACCCCCAATTGAGACCTCTGCTCGGCACATGGAACCCCGACATCCTTCAGCTCTATAGTCCCTAGATCCCAAAACCTCCCTACATGTCCCCAAGACAATCCCTACACCACCAAGAGGTGAGTCCTTAGTCTCCCAAAGCGTATCCACACCACCAAGCGAGGGTCCCCATCCAGCCCCATAAAATGCCTACAAGAGGGATGTTCCTCAGTTCTCCTATTCAGTGAAAGTAGCGAGGCCCGCTATCCTCAGAATCCTGGCGGCGGCAGGCGTAGTGTTCACATCAATTCAGAGTTTACTGTAGGATACTGTAGGGTTTTGTTGTCGGGTAAATAAAAGCGACGACATCGAAATTAAGTAGAGCTGCAGGTCGATAGCTATGAGGTGAGGAGGCCTCGATAGAGCTCATCTAAACCCATTGCCCTGATACTACCTTTACCAGTTTTGTGCAGGGTACCCACCTGGAAGTATCCTTGCGGAAATTGAATCTTTTTGATTTCTCCTCTTGAGATTCTGTTTTGACCTTAGGTTCGTTTGCAGGAAGTGAGATTTAGGGGAGACGCTTCTGGGGCTGCTTGCAGGCTGTCAGATTGTGGGCTCAAACTGCTTCTGTAAAACCGATCCGGCTAAATGCAAAATTTGTCTCTTGGGACTTGCATTTCGAGATGTTGTATAATTGGGGTGCCCGCTGGGGGCATGGGGATGCTTCAGCAGGCCCTTTCCGCAGCGGGCAACGCATTGCCGGTGGCTGACCTACGCCATTTGAATGCAACCGACCGGATGTCATAGTCAGGTTTCGCTCACAAACAGGCGTATCCAAAGCGGTGTATAGTGATTGTTATGAAGAATCCACAGAAGGCATTCATTGTGTTGAGAAAGCAGTATTTCCCAATGTGACAACATGACCGTCATCTAAGGGCTGATGATAAAGGCAGGAAGCGCCTGACGCGACTGAATCAGAGCTAGAATCCAGAAAGCAGCCCCTGCGGTGAGAAAAAGGAACCCAATGATGATAATTATGCTGGCCGGGGCGAGGGCGGGGGGGCAGCATGATCAGCATCATGTGGTCTCCGTTTCTCACCACTGCGGCTTGATGCAGCCTCCTCAACTAGCCTCCTGAACTAATTACACACTCCTGGAACCAGACTACAACAGGGGAACGGGTTGTCGGCACTGCAGCCCAACCTATGAGCTTAAGTCTGCACAAGTAGGTGTTGTCGGACTGAAGAGTCTCCGACTCATGCCGCGGACCACAAAACGCGGAAGTTGAGTGCACTGGAGCCTTGAGTGGCTGACAGCAGCCTGCAAGAACACGCGCCGGGCAGGAAAGGCTGACCATCCCGCACGCCCTTAGTTGTTGACGGGCGGGCAGCAAGAACCCTTGTATCAGCAGCTTTTAGCAATCTATTTCTCTATGGTTGCTGAGGATGCAGCACGGATGTAGCAGAAATCTAAACGTTTGCAGCGTGTTTCCAAGTGTTTTGCAACTTAAGTGAATATAGCGGGCAGGAGAAAGGAGTGGTTGTGGAAGACAATGAGCCTGCATTTCTAAATTCATGAAAGCCTTTCTGTGCACAGAGACTGCAAACTTCAGAGAACTATCCTTCAGCCTTTATTCCACTTATTCATGCGCTGTAACGCTGGAAGCTTAGTGGCGAAACTTCCACCTTTCAGCATGGGATCTGAGGCGAGCATATTCTCATGGCGTTTAATTTGCCACCATCGCAGCACCTTGGCTCATGACATGCCCATCTTAGGGATTGCACCTCTTCGAGACCGTGGAACGAGTTCGTAACAGGCCCCTTCTGCCTCTTTCCGTTTTGTGTTCTTGTTCTGCACCTCGACCGAGGCAAGTGATATTCAGCAAGCATGCGGGCATGTTGCATATAGTTCGCACTGGCGTAGAAGCAGCAGGCGAGGCAAGCTTAGTCTTGAGCGAAATTGCACAAACGGCAGAGTTGCCCAGTTTCATTGCGCACAAATTACTTTATCCCAGCGTCGCTCACAATACTCCAAGGGATCCCCAAAAAATTGTTCTGCGGCACGTCTTGAACTGTCTGAGCGCAGCGCCAGCTCCAGGCTGCCTCAGCATCCCACACTGCGCTCCAAATTTTGAGGTTGGTCAAACTTCTGACTCCTCTTGTGCCGCTCTCATAGCAAAGAGGGCACCCCAGGATATGTCGGGGAGGATCTTAACGTTGGGAAATGCCCGAACAGCTGAACGACCCGTTCGGCTCAGGTATCAGCTGCACCTTCAGTACATGCTGCTGCCGCTCTTGCCTTCCCACTTAGGCGTGTACAGGCTGGGTCAGGGTCCCTGATGTTGCTTTCCAACTCTGTTGCTACTTACAGCTGTCTCAGGAAGGGTGGCCACTTTGTAAAGCTTCGTCATTTTCCGCTGGCTTACGTCCTTGCGGCCTTGAATGCTTTAGCGGAGATCGGTGAATCATTTGACGCGACAAAGATGACGCCGAAGGAGCGTGCAAATTCCTTGAAGAAAGCATGTGACTGCGTGACATTGCGTTTTGATGGTTCCGCTAGCATTACAATCATATTGTGCACAGGAGCTGGTAGAGCGAATCTCCAAGCTCGGAGTTAATTACGAAGAGGCGCATGCAAAGGACATGGCGCGGCTTCTCGATGCAACTGTTTGCTTTCAGGCATGAATCTTGACTAGGGAGCGTTGCTACTGGAGTCTCTCATGCAGCCTTCGTGGAAGCAGCCAAAGTCGCCGCCTAGTTTCCTATGTCTTTCAACTCAAGAGCTAATCCGGAAGCATTGTTGGTTGATGATTCGATCTACGGTTCAGGCTAGAGAACAGCAACTTCTTCCTGGCCAACTTTGATCCAGCAGACTTCTCCTATGGCATTGCCAGCGGTGCTGTGGTGCACAAATCGACTGGTGCCAAACTGGATGGAGGGGAAGGTTGGATTTTCTCAATATCGCAAGAGCATACCCCATACTCTTCAATGAGCTCCGATGTGTCTCCCGATGTTCAGAAAAACCCCAGGTGTGCCATCTGCGAAGGATCTGGAGACTTGCCTCCTTCCAAGCATTCCCTACCAGCTTTCAAATCGAAACCCTGGGTCCTCTGCTGGGTGTCCCTACAGTACAGGCTGTGGGTTTGGGCGAGCCTAATTTGATCTGATTTGGTTCATGTCTTAGCCAATAATTGCAAACAGGGTCCAGGCCCCGTTCGCTAGCAGTCACTCCAAGACTTGTTGATATATGTTTGCTCGTGTCAGGTGTCTTATGGACGTTTAGCTGGTGAGGTCTGCTAACGTTCAACTCCATCTCATGGCCCCCAGTGCACCCTGACAAGCTTCTTCCAATGCGTGCAGGCTGAAGCATGTAGATGCCAAAGATCTGTTCCTACTTACTGGGGTCCTTTCTACAGCGCCCGCCATGTTGTGGCTCGCGGTTGTCTACTGAACCTAAAGCCCCTCCAACATTGAGCCATTCCAAATCCCCATCGTAAAGGCTCAACATGAACCTCTAGACTCGACACCCTAAACCCAAAGGCACTAAACCCAAAGCAGCAAATTCAAAGGATGGGGCAGACAAAGCGGCTCTGCAGGGATACGGGCGGCCCTACGTGGATGGCAAGCCAGGCACTGGGTTTAGGGTTTAGGAACTAGGGGTCAGGAGATCACTGGGAAGGTTGCTGGGATGACCGTTTGGGGGGCTGTTCGGACCATAAATTGGTTGCATGCTGGAGTTTTGGGACCCAGGGTTCAGGGGCTGCCAAACTAGTTGGGGTTCTCCGCCAAGGTGGCGTGTACTATCGCTATCCACGCTCTCCACAGCCGTTGCCGCTGTTGGGAAGTTCGGTGGCATGCTGCAGCTCTCTCCCTGCCAGCGGATGTACGTCAGCATGATGGCAGTGCCAACTTGCTGAAGTTGCGGAAGACGCCTCGGGGGAAAAGACCCTGCCAGAGGATGTACGTCAGCATGATGGCAGTGCCAACTTGCTGAAATTGCGGAAGACGCCTCGGGGGAAAAGAAGCCTCGTGGAACAAAAGACATGGGCAGTGCCGCGAGTGCCAGGGTGTCGGTGAGCATGCCTAGGAGTTGCCTAGGCCCAGGCACAGATGAGGTGCAGAGCAAGCGTAGAGGACAAGTGGAACTTGCCGGATGTCAGCTCGATTGTAGATCCATTGACTTTGCGACAGGTGGACTTGTACAAGCAGGGTGAATGGTGTTCTCCGGCAGAGCTCTTCGACGCAGAAACCAAATTTGAGGTGGGAGCTCAGTCCCGTTGCGTGGAGGGTATCTAGTTTCAGGTCGAAGCTCTGATGCATCTTGCACATTTGTGTCTTGTCATCCGGCAAGTAGGGCCTAAGTAGGGACTGTGTCAGGCAAGCTTTTTCTTGTCTGAGCCGTCAGGCTAATATCGCCAATAGGCGCCTGTTTGCATGGCCAACGAAATACGCAAAGAAGAGTATTTTCAGGTGCTGAAGGACAAGTGCCTCATAGACCACCCCAATAGCTGTGCCAAGAGCTAAGTGCAACTGCTTGCAATGGCCTCATGGGTTGGTGGGTTCAAGTTTCAGGGTGTTTTTAGGACAGAGTTTCGGGTCCGGGTATAGGGTTTAGGGTTGTTTTTTGCGGCGGAAGGCGCTAGCTACAGGTTTTTGCATGGAATCAAAGTCTAGAGGCTGATGTAGCCCCCAAACCGCTAGACTCGTGGGAATCGGTCCCTGCAATGAGGAACCCCTACCGTTGAGAACTCTGAAGTCCACATCTGCTAACATTCGATTGATGTGTTTTGCATTGCCTTGAGATGATGACTCGCAAAGTTCCTGACAGAATGCTTGAGCGGGACTCCTACAATTCTCCACGCATCCTCTGGTATACAGTATACGGGTTATGCCGATATGCACGGCTCCATCCACCCTGAAGGGTCCCCCATTTCAAGGAACCATCGGCTGCCAGCTTCAACTGAGGCTCAAAGTCCATACTTTTCCTTCCTCTTCTGGGTGGGCTGCTCAGATCGCCTTGGTAGCACACAGGGAGGATTGGAAGGGTTACGTATGCATGTACAGCATGTGTTGCATCCGAGTAGGGCGCGTGCGTTTATGCCGTGCATGCACAAAGGGCATTTGGTACTGGACATAGGAGCTTTGGGGATCAGGTGGGCTTCAATGACATTAGTTTTAGTGGCCTCGTTTGGGGCTCCACGTACACTTGGGGCCACTCCTCAAATCCGTGTCTGAAGTTTTATTGAGTGGCAAAGTCGGGGTTCTCTTTGGTCGCGGAGAGCTGTAGTTGCATGAGCCCAACAGAGTGTGGGACGGCAAAAGACAGCGGAAGCTACTGCGAGAAGGTGTTGCGCCAGGCGTTGGCTAGGGGTTGCCATCGGCTTTGCAGGGTTTTGTCTTCAAGGTATCCCGCGCCACCTGGGAGTCCAACATTCGTTAGGCCCACTCTCCCCATACATCGTCAAGGACTTATAGGATCATCATTGCAGGGACCCTAAGAAGCGATCCCTAAGCTTTGACGTCAGTTGACTGTTAGTTAGCGTCATGCATGCCCCCAACATTGCCATCGACTATAGCTTCCCATTCAATACCCTTTCGCGGAGGTGCTTTCCCACTGCGATGTCTTAAACAACCCAGAGCCAACCTCAGGTGACATACACATTGCTGATCACTATGATGGCTGCAGCCTCAGACCTTAGCTGGACTTTCTTTGACCTGTGACGCACCTGGTGAGTTCACCGAAGGAAGTAGAGGTTCTTTCAAGTAATTTGCTGGCGGCCATGATGCGGGAATTTTTCGGGGTATTTGGTAGGGCTTTCTTCAAGTTATGGGCTTCTTAAAGCTATGGGTCTCTTTTTTGCATACGTGTGAAGGATTCTTCGCGGCTACTGTATCTTCTAGGTATTACAGGTGCTGGCCTGCGAAATCATAGAGCCTAAGGTTTCTGGAAATTGCAGATTGTGCAGCCTCATTTTGCGCCTCCCGGCTCTGAGGCTCCCAAAATGGAATTGATAGACTTGTTTTTACACATCAGAATGTTCTCACTACTGCTAGTATTTTGATTATTTCCCACCTCCACATCTGTTCAAGAGATGGAGAGAGTCCAGAGTCCAGGGTACCAAGTAGTTGGAGCACAGTTTGATCGCGTCTTTTCAGCAGGCCAGAGTGCTACTGTGTCGAATGTTGGGAATTACAGCGGTAATATATATCTATAGCGCTTTGGGGTAGATGATCAGAGGATTATACCAAGAACTTCAAGCTCAAATGTTAGGCATCGGCTCCTATACTACACACGTTTTCAGTGCATGATGAATCTCTCCACCATGCACCAGTCATTCGCCGGATCCTTGCCCACGATGAAAGTTGCTTTGATCCAATACAACTCTTGCACAATCTAGAGAAAATACCAGTGTGCAACTCCAAGCCCAGAGTTTCATTGAGGTCATGAACCTTGTGATCGCAGTCATCTTGGAAGGCTACGAGGTCCGCGCTTGCCTCTGAAACATAGCAAGTCTTTGTGGAGGTCCGATCGCGAGACCCAAACAGGCTGTGTGACAAGGTTCACTAGGTACATGGCTGTCCAAATCAATGCTGAAGTTGCTACGCGAGCAGCCCCAACCAGATCATCAAGAGACCCTTCTAGTGAGATCGGATTGTAAGTACGGAGTTTCCCCTGCATACCCCCAAAGTCGCGTAGCCTGGCAAGCGGGCTCGAAGTGTTGAGAAGCGCCGCACAGCCTGCATATCATCCTTCTGGTAAAATTCCAGAATTGACTCGAAGTCGTCCCTGTCGAAAAGCTCTGCTTGCAGGATGGCAAGGAGAGTCCTGCCTCGGAGGTTGTGGATGTTTGCGTGAAGGCCTTTGGGGTTTTGCCTCAAACTTAGGGTGTCATTCTTCAGAGGAGTACATGCAAACATGGCCCTGTAAAATCCGGGTCAGTACTGGCTAGCTGTAGTTACACTGTAGTTGATAAACAAGTTTTGCCAGATGCACAGAAGCTGCAATGTCCAAGATACAGGGAGCTAGGGGTGGTGCATGGCCTTTGCCAATATGGGTGTTCATCTCGAAATCAACCCTGGTAGCTCTTCTTCAGGAAATGTTGAGGTTAGATACGGATTACGTGACGAATTTTGAAAGAGTATGTGGGGATATTGCGTGGATTATGTTGGGGTGCTTCTCAAGAACGAAGCCTGCTTTCAGGGTTTCCAAGAAGAAATATACGGGGAATCAAGTATATTAGGAATGTCGCGAAACCTTCACGCCTTCTCAAGATTTCGTGTCGTTGTTTGGTGGGATGCTCATGATGAAGATGAAGCACATTGCATGTTTTGCTTGAGATCTTCAAAGATTTCGGCATATGTATACACACATGCCGTGGAAAGGCTTCAGGCAGCCTTTTCTTTGGGGGTCATGGGTAGTCATAAGCTGGATTATAACTCATAGGTAGCATAACCAGACATGTAAACCGCAGTTTGAACATTGCTAATGTACCCACACATGAATTATCCATGTCCGCCGAGAGTTGCACCCTATAGACCTCAAACCAGAAACCAGCTGAGCCAGCAATTGTGATTGCGCTGCCAGTTGTGGCTGAAGCATGACCCGGATCATAGACTGCGCGTGCCTGAGCTTGGAAGCAACTCCGCGCCACATCTGTCGTCATTCAACCAGCAAGTGCATAACTGGAGTGGCACTTGCAAAAGCACGAGAATTCGGCGCGTAACATGACTTCTTGCTCGGTAACGTCGGAATCGTGATTCTGATTCTTCAGTCAAGTTCACAGGGTTAGTCAAACCTGGCATCCTTCAGAAAAAAAACTACAGTTGAGGTCATGAATTGTTCATCATGCTGATGCTGAGCAGCTGCTTGTTCGGGCTGTATATAGAGGTTTCCATTCTTACTCTGATTACAAGTACAATTATTCTTCTTCTAATTCCGATTGTTGCTTAGTATGCCAGCTGGCACCTGGAGCTCTCAGGTCGCTGCCCCTTGGTGAAGCGCTTAGCTTCATCAACAAGGCTGGAAGATGTGCAAGCTCAACATTCCTGTGTGTTGCTATTCACATTACAGTAGCCTTGACAAGCATATTTGGAGGCTCAAATGTAAAGTGGAATTTGTTCTACCAGTCATGTCAGTTTTAGTACCCTGCAGCAGGCTCTCAGAGAAGTGGACGGGTGCGAACCTTAGCCAGGGAGATATAGCAGCACGCACGAGTTCTGCTGAATGCCACATGTATGGAAGTCTTTTGATGGAAGCCCCAACTTCTGCTTAGGCATTCTCAGTCTTCCAGAGACCTTTTAACATCTAAGCCCCCTAAGCCCCAGGCCCTAAACCGACCCTGAAGGGGGGAGTTTCATGTCAAGAAAAAGCCACGTAGATGTGTCTCGAGGCATTACAGCTACACATCCAAGAGCGAGCGTCCAGGCTCTTCAGGTGAACCTGATGTCTTATTGGCATCCTCCAGCAAATGGAGAGAAAGGGTAGACATGCAAACGCTCATCAAAAAGCTACATACATACCGCTGCATGCTTTTGTACTTGCTGTAAATCGCCGCTACTGGAGGCAGTAGGTAGGTTTCCCTGTCAAAGTGCGTGATGTTCACTTTAGCTGCAGGCTGCTTGTGATGGCGCAGCTTTACCGCAACTAGGAGACACCCGGAATTGGCCCCTTAGATTTAAAGCACCAAGCCCTCCACTCCAAAATCCTAAAACCATCACGTGGCAGGCTCTGGTGCCTCCGCACTAAATATGTCACAGGCGGGGCCGTGGGACGTGTTTCTTGAGGTTCAGGTGATGCCTCAAGCCCTTGATGCATCATGTGCAGCCCTTTGTATGTCCAGCTGGACTGCTGCTTTCCTCAGTCGCTGCCCATGAAGTACGTCGCTGCCCTCGACGTCCAGGCGCGCAAGCAGTATTGCCGGATCCAACTACGGTGTGCCGTCCCCTTTCCTAAGTATCAACCAGGTAGCTCTGCAATGGAGCTTTCAATCCTGATGCACGTTTAAGTGTGTTCTGAAACGGGATAGCGCAACGGATTCAAGGTTTGATGCTGTTGATCTTGAGTTATTCCAGAGCCCCCCCCCCCTTGGAGCTTGCCACGTGTACGTCTCTGAGAAGTGAACCTTTGCACCAGTTAAAGGACTCCCAATACAATTCAGATGCTATTTCGCTTGGATTTCTATATCTCAGGAGTAATACCATGACAAAACACAGCTCGCATGAGGATGATATCAGCACCAGGAAAGTTCAACCCCAAACTCTTCTAAAGCCTCCCGAGGTTGGAGAGGATGGTCGGGTCCACTTCATCTCGGCTTGCAAGCAGGCGGAGTGATTGTAATGCTTTGGGTTTAGGGCTCACGGTAAGGTTTGCTTACGGTTTGTTGTTCTGCCTTATTCAGGAGCCCTTTGCTTTTGAAACCTCCGTCCAGACCGCCAGTATCCGTAAGCAAGCGCAGGTGATGCGATTCGTCTGCTTGGGCGATGACTTAGCCTGGACCTTGGGGCTTGTCTGCCGAAGGGTGCGGGCTCTGGGTCTTGGATTTTCTGCGGCCTGCAGACCATGTAAACTCAAAGGCTCTTGTGCCCGTAAAGCCCTGTCGAGTACCTTTCCATTCTGGAAGCCCTCAGCCCGAAAGCTGCCCTGGGCTTGAATTACTTTAATTTCCGGTGTTCATACTGCCTGAAGAATTTCGAAGTCGGCCTCTTCTGCTGTAGGGTGGCGGCGCAGTCTGAGCAAATATTTCAACCATCGGGGCAAGGTGATTTGTGTCTTGCTCATATCCCGGAACTGCTGCAAATTTTGGCTTTGACCTTCGCCTCTCAGGCAAGCCTTGAAGACCTTGACACTGTCGAGGACGGAGTCAGACTGTGCGGTAGATTTCTGCTGGTGTTCGGTGCTTGGACGTTCCTGGGCACTTGCAGAAAGATGACAGTAATGAGAAATTTGCGTGGGGGTGCTTGGAACCATGCCTGTAACCAGTTGTAGCTACCTGTGAAGTTCTATGCATGGATACTAGGAAAGCAGGGCAGGGATGTGTCTCGCTTGGCTTTGAGGCGAATGAGGAAGGCCGTGTGTTCTGGGCCCCCTCTTGGGGACAATATTCTCTGGGACTTTTGGATCTGGAGCGAGGAACCCCTCTGAGACTTTGGGGTTGCTCAATGGTTGGATAGCTTCTACAGTTATCGAGGGTACATATAGATGGCTGTTGTGCATTTACATAGCTCCAGGGTCCCTGGAAGTTCATGAAACAGAAGCCACGTTTGGAGAGCTGCGCCAGGAGCACATGGACAAAAAGCAGAGAGAGAAGCTGCGGAGGCTCGTGGGACAGCAACTTTGGGCCTAGAGAGGGCTGGAAGGGGTACATGGGGGACCCAGGAACCGGTAGTAATTCTATTGGAGCTCTCGGGGTGAAGTGTGGAAGTTATAGGGGAGCCGAACTAATCAACGGAATTTCACATTTTGCGCATTTTCGGGCTTTGTCTTGGCTTGCTGTGATGACTGTGGCTTTTCAGTCTGGGGAGTCGCACAGCAAACCATTGAGCAATGCCTTCCAGGCTCATCGAGAGGAGCGAGTTCCGCCTTCACAAAAACATTGCGTGACAGCCCCAGAGTGTCCGGGGTTGCTGTATTTCGAAACTCAGTGACAGGTTTCTTGAACGTAACGTGGGAACTGTCGGACTGTAGACAAGAGCAGGTGCTGCTATAGGTGTACCCATTTGTGTGCAGTTTTTGGGTCCCCTGCCGCATGCTTGTTGCCTCAAGGAACTCTGCTGATCCTATAGATTGCTGTTGTATCATTGATGCGCGCAGAATATCATGTCTTCATTTCGCCGAGAATACGGCTATTTTGCTGTCATCATACATACTAGATTCACTAGATCCCTAGCCCAAGCCCTCTTGGCAATCCTGCCAGTCCAAGACCTTCCTCGCTGGCACAGGTGTTTCCTCTTAATTGAGTGTTTTAGGTCACCGAGGCCCAAAGCTCCAACAATATATATATATATATGTATATATCATGCAGATGAGGAGGAACTCATCATCCTTGAGAATATGAACATAGTTCCAACAAATCCTTGGAGGGGAACCCCCTCCCCCTGCTATTCTCTCAGAATCTCTCTGCGGCCCCGGGATTCAGAGACTTCCAAACTTGAGGCACTAAACCACCCTTACCCTTTGAGCATCTCAGGAAGGACAAGGACTGCCTCTCCGAAGGACTTAGCTTTGCAGGTGGCCGTTGGCTCAGATCAGAGGAGAATACAGAACCGACTGGCAGGGTTTAGGGCTCGTGATGACAAGACACTGATTGCAGCAGGGGGAGTGTAAAGTCTGAACCTCAGCCCTATAGTCATAGATACAAGAGCGGCCGGATACAGGGAACACAACATGCATGCATGTCCCGCCTTTAGATTCAGAGACCAGGAGTGTAGGGCACATAAGACAGATGCTCTAGCTATTTTGTGTGTAGGAATGACTGTGGAATCTGATCTGCAGCTCAAGCATGTGTGCGACAGTGAGCTGGCGCTCGACAAGCATCTGCATAGGATGTCCAGTTGTAAGCCTGACAAAGGGTCAAATGAGAGACACTCACACGCATGAGCTGCCAGTTGCAAAACCCCAAATCTCCCTGTAACACCCTAGAATAAATCTGGATTGTCAGAATCGGGACCCTGAAGAGACCAGAATTTCTAAGGTGGTGCCAAGCAAGGCAGAGGCTCCAAGGTCCCAATGAAGGACCTGCAGCAGGAGGCTCTCGAGTTTGCGGTCGCTGTGGATGAAGGAATTGTTGCTCCACATGGGATCCAGCATATGGATATCCAAGATCGCCTGTTAGTTCGAAGGGTTCTAGGACATAGGAATAGTGTACATAAAGTCGTCCACGATGTTCTCCATCAGTTCGGGATCATTGATGTGTTGCCGGAAATACTGCTAGTGAGTGGAGGGGGGAGGATTGCCAGAAGATTCCAGTCTGCACGCTAGTTGTCACGTGCCTGCAGGTGGCAGCCCTCAAGCTTCAGACCGCTCGACGCTCAAGAGCAGATCGCGTAGGGTCCTTCCCGGACTCCGGTGCTTCTTAAGAGTTTCCTGAGGCTGATGCCCCGCAACACTCAACTCACCCTCGAGACTTCGATGCTCATGCTAGTGTGATGCTTGCAAACCTTGTCGGCCTCTGCCTAAACCTGAAGCCACAAAAACCAGTCGCTTAGCAAGCTCATGACCGCCAGGGGGTTGAGGCTACTCAAATGACCAAACAACCTGTCTGCCAAGGCCTCAAAGGGAGCTCTAAAAGACAAGAGCGAGGCGCCAACAGAGAAAGAAAAAGCAACAGAGAACGAGGACGAAGAAGAGGAGGAACAGGACAGAGGTTCAGGGTTTAGTGTTTGGAGTGTTGGAGTTTTTTCATATTGTCCCAAGCAGGTTAGGGACTCGGGCAGTTCTTCAGGATTCCTGGCTTCATTCCTGCTGCAGGGTTTATTGTTTAAAGTTCGCGGTTATGAGCCCTAAACACTAGGCCCTAAGCCCTAAACCCTTAAACTCTTAAACTCTAAACTACTTAGTTCTGTGTCTGTCACCTGTATAAACATACGTTTCATGTGTGCATTCATGTCTGTAGGTGGGTACCGACCCACTTTTGTGGTTATCTATATATATATGTGTGTGTGTGTGTGTGTGTATGGCTGCCTGCCTGCCTGCATGCATGTATGTATGTGCATGTTTGTATGCATGTACAAATGTACGCAAATTTGATGTATGATGTATACATATATATATATATACACATGCAAGTAATACACCGGTGTAATCAATGAGTTTACTGTATTTAACCACTTCTGTCAAATAACGAACCTCCTTATCATCAATCCCCAATTCCAGACATTTCCGGAAGATTACTTTTGGAAAGGCTAAGATTACTGAAGATAAAGGGATCCCCGTCACACCGTAATAATGAATGCGGGGGGGGGGGGGG
>CAJNIZ010044193.1:205638-230411 GCA_905231905.1 Symbiodinium pilosum | reverse complement strand
CCCGTCCGCTGAGCTTCCCAGGCTTTGGTCAAAATCCATGGGGCCTGACCCTCGCCTCCAACCTCCCAGCTTTCAGCCCTGCCCAGTCCCAGCATCCCAGGCATAGACAGAGAGTATGCCTGGGATGCTGGGACTGGGCAGGGCTGAAAGCTGGGAGGCTGGAGGCGAGGGTCAGGCCCCATGGATTTAACCAAAGCCTGGGAAGCTCAGCGGACGGGTTTGTAACGGACGTTTTGGTGCTTCAAATTTTCTCGCTCTCTGATTTCTGTGCTTTGGGGTCCACTAGCTTGGGTTAAATTCACAAGGCGTTGACTCCAGGGTCAGGCCACCTGCTTTTCACCCAGGGCCTTTCCGCCAAGGATGCTGGAGTGGGCTGGCTGGGATGAAACCCAGGCCCATGGAGAATCCAGCTTGATTCCAATGTGTCTGAGGTTGAGGTCAGGCCCCCTGAGTCTTACCAGGTGCAAAGTCTGCTGTCAGTGCACGTCAGAGTAAGGGCATCTTTCTTTGTTTTTTCTTGGACAAACAAGACTTAGAGCAGTGTGTGCCAGGACAGATGCAATATCATGCGACCCAGATTTCCACGGATGGAATCTTCCTCGAAGTGCTGGATATCATGCTTTATGCTTGGATGCAAGATGTTGACCTGAAGTTGTTGATGAACACCCGTGAGCGCTTGCAGCTATCGTCAGCGGCTGACTACCTTCAAGGCATTTTGCCTGCAGGCAACACGGACTTGGAGCTTCGCTTGCCGCTAGAGTACGCAGCTTCCTGGACAATTGTCATTACAGCTGCGGATTTCGAGCCCACGGCCGTGCCTTCCAACATGAACCATTTCTTGCCTTGTTGGCCCTCAAGCACTGTCGCCGCAGCTGAGGAGAAAGCTCGGGTCGAGGCCGCCGCCAAGCGCACGAGACGTGCCATGCTGGAGCGTCTGCAAAGCACAGCAGATGATGATGTTGTGGAATCCATCATGTCGCAACTAGAGTATGAGCGCCAAAAAAGAATGGCCTTGCTGCGTCTACTGGATAGGCTGTTTCTTGAAGCTGAGCAATGCGGGCGCAATGTGCCCAGCGATGGAAACTGCGGCGTGTGTGTGGTCAATTTTGGGCTTGTCTCGTGGGTCACCCTTTATGGCTGCCACCTCCGACGCTGCTACCCTGGAGCAGATGAGGTCTGTGCGTGCTGAGATTGCAGGCAAGTGGTTGCAGTTCGCCAGCCATTCTGCATGCCAGTGAAACAGCAGCAGCCAGATGTAACAGGTGGACTTGGCGTTGCTTGTCCAGTGCACTCATGCCCAAGAGGCCCATCATGCCCCGTGACCCCAATATCAAGGATGAGAAAGCAAGCTCGGATGCTCCTGAAATTCCTGAGCCACCCCAAGCTGTGAAGAAGGAGTTGGATGGCCTTCAGGCTCTGAGGGAGCAGATGCCCTCATCGCAGCTGACACCAACAGCCCGGCGGGCAATTGCCGCTGGCCTTGTGTCCCCAAGGCCTGAGACTGGGCCCAGTGTTCCATTGAACCAGGTTTGTGCGCAGTCGACATCAACACACGTGAAGTCCGAGCATGCAATCTTGGGAGACACATCCGTGCCTCAGAGTCGTAAGAAGCGGTCTGTGTCCCAGGCAGGGCAACTAGTCTCCGTGAAGCACGAAGACCAGCAAGATACAGCGCAACTTCCCGCCAAGAAGCACAAGGGTGGCAAGGCAACAGCAGCAAGCCAGAAGCAGAAGCAGTTAAAGAAGGCCCGAGGCTATCTTGCTGAGCGAGGCATATTTGCTGGTGCATACATGAGTGCTCACTCAAAGACTGGGATTCTGCGGGGTGTCAGCACTTGCGCTGTAGGTGGATGGTCCATCTTGCTGGACAAGCTTGTAGCAGGTGAAGTTCCAAAGGCTTGTGCAGTCTGCGTGGATTTTCTGGCCAGCAAACAGCTGGACATACGCGGTCTTATGGATCACATCGAAGACGTTCCTGGTGTTCCTGGATGTGATGCTGGCGCCGCTGTAGCCAGTGCCAGCAAGCAAGAGGGGCAGAATGCGCTTGTGAAGCAGGAGCTTGAAGAAGCCCCAGACACTGGCGATGTGGTTCCTCTCCAAGATGAAGGCACGTCTGCTGCTGGGGAAGAGGTGGACGCCCGGGCTCTTGTGTTGGCAAATCCCCACCTGCGACTGCTGCCTGACGGGTGGGGCAAGAAACGAACTCCAGTGGAATGCCTTGTGTGCAGGCGGAAATCCACCGGAAAACTTGCAGTGTTTGATTTGAGTTCAGCAGGCGGTCGAAAGAGTTATGACCAGCACGTCACTGGCCCAACACATGTGAAGAATGTGGCCTTGGCACGTTCTGGAGCCCAGACATTCCAATCATCGAAGTCTGCTAGGCACGCTGGATCCGCTATTGTGGTTCGTGAGCCATGTGAGCCTGGCGAACATGAGGGGTATGAGAGTGATGGGCACCAGCCAAGTGAGCCAGTTGCGCTGAGGTGTCAAGGGTTGCATGTTCAGCAAGCCCCCAAGGGTGCTAAAGTGGCAAAGCTTCTGCCAGCCTTTGAGCTATGGGTTGGATACAATGTCCGCTCGAGTGCAATCAATCTTCATGCAGAGGACGAGAGGCACGCCTACCTTCATGACCTCAGCACCGGCCACTACATCATCACCCATCACAGTTGCCAAAAGGATGCTGCGTCCATTGTTGAGACGGACGTGCCGCCCCTGTGCGACAAGTGCATGTCTTTAGCCAAGGCTGGTGCGCATGGCGCTGCGCTTCTATTTGAAGCACTTCGCTGCCCATCTGTTAGCTGCCAGGCTGTTTGAGCCAGACCAGGCCGAGGAGCTGATCGGCAACATGAAGTCGAGCTCAGTCTACCAGGTGCGTTCCAAGGAACTTGATGAGGTGTGCCAGCTTGCCACGCAGCCCTTGCAGGCCTTTGTACGGTCACAATTTCTTAGCATCCCCCAGAAGCATTGGTCTATGCCTCTCCGCAACCTGATGTCAGCTCTGGTGTGGCCATGCCTGAAAGTTTCTGTGTCAGGATGGGATGCTCGAGTTGTTTCAAGTCAGGGCTCATTGCGCCGCATTGCAGAAGGGATGCGCAAAGGCAGCTTGTAGGAGGTGGATCTGAAGCTGGCCTGTGCGGTGGCATCAGGGGCTTTGAGTCAACATCCAGTGGTGCAGGGTATTTTGGTTGCCGCCATCGCTCAGGCTGAACGGGCAAGCAGAGGCAAATCTGGGATGCGCAACAACAAGCTGTCCGATCTGGAGCTCTCACTCATGGCGGAGGCCGGCGTCGTGATCGCCATGGCAGCTTCGAATCAGCACCTTGTCCGAGAATTTGGGCTAGCGTTTACAGTCCCCAAAATCCCAATCGACAACATGCACGCCTTCAGCTTACCATCTCCCTTTCTGGCTCACACGGCCCGTGAGACTCTTCTAGAGAACTCCTTGGTTATCGACAATCACATCAACCACATTGCTGTGCACCCTGCAGAGCCTTCAGATGATTCAGTTCCTCAGCCTGCCGTCGCAGCCTCCCGTCGTTGCCTAACGCTGGCTTTCGACAAAACGTACATCCTGCAGTCCCTGGATGTGGCAGTGTCCATATGGCACAGAGGGGGCCAACAGCAAGGATGCGAGTTTTCTACCTTTAAGGGCAGAGGGGTCCAAGCTGGCGGAGTCAGGTGAGGACGAGGGTCAGGATGGTCAGGTGGCCTTGGATGCTGCGAACATCACGTACGCACGGGAGGTATGCGAATTCTTGATGTGGAATCCATCTTTGACAAGTCTTCCACGGTTTTCCCTCTGCAGCATACCGCTGGCGTACGAGGTCTCTGCTGTGCAAATGCTTCAACTACTCGGCCAGGTGCTGGATGGGGCCCCGCACGTGAAAACTTTGGCTTTTGACAATGCGTCAAACCACATCCTGGTGAAGTGCATGCTCACCGGGCAGAGTACAGGTCTACCAGCTATGGAGTTGCGAAGGATGCCATTCTGGAATCGTGTTGTGCATCAGCCATTGCCAGACACTTGTCTACCCCGATTCCCCTTTCAGCGGTGTGTGATTGAAGGACAAGCTCTGCTGGGCTTAAATGGTCCAGCTCACCTACAAAAAAACATAGTAGGTCAATGCCGCTCGCCTGCGCGAACAATCATGTTCGGCAAATACTTTGCCGACTGGGCATCTACCCTCGACCTCGGCATGGCGCCCGGTGCTTTTCAGGGCTTCGACCCACAGTCAGATCGCGAAGCAGCTGTCTTCTTCAATGGGTGGCATTTGATTACCGAGCTCAGCCAGGAGATCAATCAAGTGAAAATACCGTGGGCTTGGTGGGGGGCTTTGTTGGTAAACCTTGTTTCTTGTTTGGCAACAACGGCAGCTTTCCACCCTGATCTATCTCCAGCTGAGCGACTTGAAAACTCTATGGCTGCTTTCGTCCTCCTAGACCTCGGTGACATGCTTGCATCGGATGAGTGCGCGCGGCGAAATCAACCCAAAGGCTCATGTTGGCTACACAAATTGACGCGCAAGAACCTGCAGTTCCTGTGCGGCATGCTTGCCATTGCAGTTTGCAGCCTTGATGTTGGTGTACCCTTTGTGCCGCGTCGCAGCTCGGAACTTCCGCTTGAGCAATTCTTTGGCTATCTGCGGAGCCAGTACGGTAGCTCTCAGATGACTATCCGGGACTACATTCATGCCTCGGCCAAGAAGATGCGGCAAACCTCCCTTCGCATGAAGCGAGACCCTCCCCAACCCTCGCATGCTCAGGCACACTCGGCAATCACGGATGATGAGTTCGCGGCCTGTGCTCAGAGGGCTCTCAATAGCGCTGTGAAACTAATGGCTTGCTGCTCAGATCGCACCCCAGGGGCTTTGCTGAAGGCTTACGTGGCCTACGCTGCCAAGCATTCCGCTGACATGGATCTTGCAGTATCTGGAGCAGCTGACCTTGACATCGACCAGGATGGGGAGCCCATGGAGGATTTGCAGGACAACGAGGCGCCACCGCCAGGCATTGTTGACGCTCCATCATCTTCATCAGGCGGGAGTAAAGACTTAATAATCTCAATTAGATTTATATGGGATATATAGGGCCCCGTATTTCACGGCTTAGCTTTCAAACATCCATTCAGGTCCAGTAATGTTGGGCAATCCCCAGGTGATGCGCCGGGCCCAGCTATGTCAAGAAGTGATGCAGAATGCTTTCAGCTACTCACGCAGATTCAGGCCAGGGAGGCCGCGGATGGGACATCTTGGGAGGAGCCTGTGTTGCCAGTCATCAATGAGGAGCATGCGCAGCGGCTGGGAACAGGTCCTCAGCCACCTCCTGATGCCTTGGATGAGGACTGCTGGGCCTTTGTGATTGGGGGCGAAGAGGAAGTTGATCATGCTAAGGGCGCAGCAGATGCAGCTTGCGGCGATGCGCGGGCTGCCAAAGTCTTGACCTTGGGTCGTGCGTTGGCAGAAGCTCGAATAGGAGGTGAGTTGACAAGTGTGGAGCCCGTCATGCCTTGGCTTTGGTTGCTCCTCGTGAACCTCCGAACCAAGGCTGATGCACATGCGCTTCCAGATCCTGCGCGAACTAGGCGATTGCGGCGGAAATTGCACTGGCATCAGCTGGCTTTACGAGAGGCGGCACTGGTCAGGGAGATGTGCGGGGCTCCTTCGAAGCGCACAAGTCGTGCCGCCGCTTGGAGGGCATTGACGGCATCACTGAAGGCAAAATGTGAGGGCTCGGATGCGGCAGATGTTCAGCAGGTTGCCTCCGGCATGTTTGTATTGCTGGTGCCTCCTGGCTATGAAAACTGGTGCGTTGGTTGTGTCCTGAGCGTCTGGAGAAAAACTGCGCGTGGATCCAAGCTCACCCACTTGCCCGCTCCAAGTGAAGCTGTTCGATGCGTGCGTGTTGCCATCATGCGACCGGTTGAGGGCAAGATGGAGGGCACCTTTGCAGCCGGAGCCGACAGCCACGCAATGGTTGCAGCTGTTCATCGAGTTGGCCTCGTGCTACAAGCTTCTGATGTGCTGCGCGGCTTGGATGGTTTGCACTGCACGCTTACCCCTCAGCTTGGAGGTTGTTCAGAAGGCATCTCAATTCAGCACATGGCCTGATGATTTGGTGGGGCATTTGCCGGCCATTACATCATCCGCACCGGTGCCCAAGCAATCCGAGCATCCAGCGGCAGAGGAGACCGTGCAGGAGCAGGAGAACAATGGTGATGCCAGTGGATCAGGTGGTGCAATCCCCGGAACACCATCAAATCCAAAAACCCCGAAGCTCCAGCAGCAGCTCGTGAAGGCTCTGGCCCAGCAGCTGCATGTCAAAGCCAAATCCATGGAGAAGACAAAGGAGATACCTGCAATCAAGCTGAAATGTCAGCAGTTGTTTGATCAGTTTGTTTGATGTTGGTGAGTCCCTTTCGCTAGGATTTCTAATATTTACGAATCCTAAAATATTTATAATATTTCAATAATTCTAGGTCTGATTAGGTCTCTTCTGTATCAGCCCAGGCCATCCCATGCAATTTCACGCGAGCGAAGAAGGGCGATGCACTGATCGCCCAAAAGATGCAGAAACTACTGGAGATCGACGCTGCTCACCACGCGGCTCGCCCTCTCTTGACCACCGAGGGCCGAGTCCGAGGCAAAGATGGAAGGTTGGGGCCGAAGTGGGAGGAAATCCGTGCACGTGCTCCAGCGTTCTTCAGTGCAAAATTTGAGAAGGTGCGGAATCGAGAGGCGTATGGCAAGGCGGTTCACACGTTCCTCGTTCGATTGCATGCTGAGCTGTCCCACGAGCCACACACGCGGACCGATGCTAGGTTTGATTGCAGTACCATGTTGATCACCTTTTTTTGGGGTATGCGTGAGCTGTTGGAACGTCATGAGCTCAGGGATTCTTGCAGCTCGTCCGGGAGATCGAACTTGGAACCACAGGGACGGTAGCTGACAGTGCTGCGAGGGCACGTAGAGCTGTTGGAACGTCATGAGCTCAGGGATTCTTGCAGCTCGTCCGGGAGATCGAACTTGGAACCACAGGGACGGTAGCTGACAGTGCTGCGAGGGCACGTACGTGATGTACAGGAGGGCCCAATGCAATTGCATTGGGATCGCTTCAGCTCTGAAGGCTCGGGATTTAAAACTAGCTACAATAGATTTAATAGACATAGTCTAGGAGGAGAGCCATCCGGGTTGAAGCAGAAGCAGTGATCCTGGAGTGCGCAGGTGGAAAAAAGATGGATCAGAGAGCGATCTTTCTTGCATCCATATTGCAAGGTCAGACCCCATGGTTTTTACCTGAGGCATGTGTTGCTAACATCAGCTCATGATTCCTTCCCAACCATCTTTCTGACGGGGTCAAGCCCTAAAGTCAACCCCCTCTCAGAGTAGGTCCAGCCACCTGGTTTTTACCAGGGTTAATTGGTGGTCGGACCCCCCTGGGTATAACGCACCCCTATTTACAATCTGCGTGCAGTTTCTACAACAGTCATAATACAGCCTTCACAAGCCTCCACATATTTCCCACATCGCTTGCCTAAACGAAAAGCCCCAGCCTAGCCGCGTGTGCCAGGTTGCTCACGGTCCCTTCTGTGGCGCTCCCTTGGAGCAGGCCCATTTGGAGGTGTAGAGTACAGGGTCTAGAAGGAAACTAGTTTCTTCAGGTTTTTTTCTTCGTAATGCCTATACATGTCAGGGGGCTGTACAGCTACGTATCCCGGTTGTGTTCAATCTGAGGTGGGGAGATGGTTGCGTCTGGTAACCATATAATAGGCCAGCAGGTCCTAGGCCCTCAGCCCTAGGGTTCTAGGCTTCACAGGCGAGTCTTTTTTTTGGATGCTGTCGGCTGTCTTGCAGTCATTTCAGGATGTAAAAGCATGGTAGGGATCGATGGTTCCTGTGTGCTGATAAAATCTGCAGCACAACGAACATTGATCCGTAATGATCCGTACATACACTACACCACAAAGCAGAGTCTCATAGCCCAGCCCACCCACGTCGCAGGGCCCGCGCCAAAATGAGCCGTGCTAGTTTAGACCAGATGACATGAGGCTGGCAGGCCGAGCTGTGTGATGAAGTGTTGGGACTCCCAAACCTAGAAAGCCTAAAGTTAAGGGCTGGAGGAAGATACCACCGCATCAGAACCCTACCTACCAGACCTCCAAATGGCCAATCTCCGGACCCGATATTCGACACACTGCATGGGAATGCGTTTCTCTGAATGCCCAACTCCAATCTGATCCTGTCTCAAACTTGTAATCTAAACTCTCCATGTGCCAGGACCCGATGCCTAGAGGGAACTCTCCTCAGGGCTCTCCTGCTGCACAGGCGCTGAGTGCCTGGGTTTAAGTGTAAACCAAGGGTCTACACATTTTTGGGGTGGGTATAGGGAGCGGGCGCGGCTATGCCATAGCCACTAAGCCACTAAGTGTCTTGTACTTCCGTGGCTTCATTACCCGTGGCTGTTGCGACTGAGGCTGCGCAGATAGACTGTCTGGCATGGGTAGTGATTTTAGGCGGTGCTTCCCAGAAACTATTAGCCTCTCCCTTGCTCAACAAGCAGTAGAAGAAGCTGCAGGGAGAGGAAGGTCATCCTTCGGAACCTTAACTTAGGTAGCAATACCATCCTACAAAATTGGAAGCGTTTTTGGCTTTCTTCTCACAACTTGCTTTTGCCTCCGGCTACGTGATCAGATTCATGATGATGTGCTGTGACGCAAGCTAGCTCTACTCCAAATCAACGCCTGGATGATATTGAAAGAGCATGATTAATGAGCTACATATTGACCCGCTTTTATTTGGGAACATCTCCTTCTTTGCTTATAGTACACGGTACCCGAAAAGAGTATTCTTCGTTCGCTAGGTTGAGCAGTGCCCCAAACTCCTAAAGTCTGTCAACATGAATGAAGCCCTCGTAAACTACGCATGCAGTGGTCATCTTAGCACAGGCCATCTTTGGGGTGTCGCAGGTCTGATGGAGCCTTGAGTGTAGAGGGTTTTGAGCGGATTCTCCATGCAACTACAGGCATGCCCTGTAGTCTGACAGTTGGTGACGTTTATCTTCTGCCAGGCGCCGAAGGGTGATACTGCGAGCGGTGGGTCGCAGAAAGTGGAGGATTCAGCCTAAATGCATTTCAAACTATTGCAGACTTTCAGCAGATTTCTCGGAGTTGCGTTGGATTTATGGCAGAATCCTTGCATGGCCTAGGGTCTGGTAGGGGCTCGGGCCCAGGGCTTAAGCAGCCATGCGAAACGTGGGACTTTGAACCCATTACACACTCCTACACAAGTCTCAAGTATGACCAGTCTATGTGTTAACTTCCCTGCACAAAGCGTTTCACCTGTTTCATGTCAATCGTCCAGGGTGCCAAGCGGTCCTTCATGTAGCAAATTGCAGGCGTAAATCCATGAGGATTTGCTAGGTAATGGGCCACACAAAAGTTCCGGTCATGCTCGTGCCTGGACGTGCGGCATCAACCGTGCATGAGTGCACAGGCAGTCAGGAATGTCGCTGTGGACATGCATGACGAGCAATACTCAGCTGATCCACAGTTTGCCAGTTTGCGCCAGGGCGGAACCTGGCGGAGTTGAGCTTCTGAGAAGTACAACTTCGCCTACCGCCGTCTTACCAGTAACACTCAACAGCGGACTTGCAGAGCAAGTGCCCGAAACGAAGTTTTCATTCGCCACTCCCGCGACCTAGCAGTGTAAACGCTGCTTGTCTCACGAGTTCTATGATCGCGCGAGTTGGCAGCTACATTGTCAGCTTCAAACATTACCAGCCCGAATGTACCACGCACCTGTTACATTACTGCACGAACTAGTGACTAAGTAGTGTGTTGACAGATCTGTTTGCTCGCCCGCCCAGCAGTTGTATCTAGAGTGAGTCTTGCAGAGGCGAGATGCTCGCATTCGAAAAGTTGGTGATGCCGTAGCACACTAGAAACTTGACTACTGTAGAATCCTCACGTGTATTTTGAAATGCTTCCCCCGCATGCTTATCATGATCGGATCCTTCCCGCTTGACTTGGCATATCTCGTCACCAAGGCCATTCATGTTGAGATTCCTGAATACATTCAGAATATTGTGCGTTCGTCAGTGTGCATTGGTAAAATAACATTCCACCAAATTCTTCAGGTTGCTACGTTGCGCTGTGTACTATCCGAAATACGGAATTCTCACCGGCTCTGCCAGCCGCTCTTCGTGCATCAGAGCTA
Source organism: Symbiodinium pilosum (assembly GCA_905231905.1). Taxonomy (NCBI): domain Eukaryota; class Dinophyceae; order Suessiales; family Symbiodiniaceae; genus Symbiodinium; species Symbiodinium pilosum. The sequence continues at coordinate 220,200 of CAJNIZ010044193.1, read as the reverse complement.
GACAGGAAACCCATTAGTTTTTACCAATCATTGGGTTACAATGACGTTTTGGAGTTTGCTAAGTGTGTTGGGATATATCTGCGCAGTATCACCATGGTTGCTCTCCACCGACTTGAAATTCAGGCTCCTCAGAAGGCTTGCAACTTTGACCTTACATGAATTTCTGTCTAAGGTATGGTTGAACCGGGAAGACGAGTGTTTGGCGTAAGGCCCCGCACTGCAACGTGGTATCATCCCACACATATTCCACAACGAGATCTCATGTCGTTTCAGCTTTCTGACAGGTGTTGGTTGTAACTCGAAGAAGGTTTCCAGCCTTTCTAGCCATTCAGGATGTGCGCCCGGAGACAAACCCACGAAGAAAAGAAATCGGTAAACCTCGTGCTCTCACTTCGGGTCTGATAAGAGTGGTAAGAGCAACCATTGTGACATATATAATGTAAGTCGCAGAAAATACAATCAGGATGAGCTGTGAAAAAACATGACGTTTGCTACATATCAGAATTGAGAATATCAATAGTTGTCACGCTTGTAAGAGTACGTTTATTCCTAAGACCTACCAAGAACAAAAAATGGGAAACAGGTTTGGCGTGCTGTCCTCCTTGCTTGGTCTGGTCTAAGTTGTCTCAGGCGTAGGTAACCGTTCAAAGTCTGTGGTATCAACGACAAAACAGCATAAGAGCTTAGTGAGAATGGGGATGGTGGTGGCTACAAGTAAATCACAAAGTCTATGGCGTTGGCAAAAGTCCAGGCTATATTCATCAAGGAGCATGTAGGACTGTGTATGAAAAGTGCATCGTTCTGCCTCTGTCGAATGCCCCAAGCCCTGAACGGTAAAACCTCAGTTCCTAATTCTGCTCCCTGAAACCTGACGTGCTCTCTACGAGCGAGTCTCAGCCCAGAAGAGGGTCCAACGGGGTCGGAAGCGGCCATGAAGGGGAACACGAAGGCGGGACTCTTGGTATCGGATCCAGATGATGACTCCAGACTGTACAACATGCGTAGACGAGAGATTCTCCGAGCATGCCGCTGTACAAGTGTCTTCGAGTCCACCCCTAAACCCAAGTCTAAGTTGTAGACCATCTTGCCGCGCCTCATTTACCCGCTGCGCACAAAGAGTGGTATTTTGGGAAGTCTAAGGTGTGGCAAGACTTTGCTCATGCACTATTGATGGGAAGGCCCAGAACGCCTTCTCGATGGCAGCGCGCCCTCTCTACTCCGCTGGGCGCACTGCGATTTGGGGCTATGTAAGGGCTAGAAAATTCCACGGTACGCAGGGGATCGTAGGCGGACTCTTAATGTTGCGAATGACAGGATTGCATGAGACCCTTGCGCCCTCAAACACGCCTTCAGTTTAAGGAACTGGCATCTTTGACCTCGCCTTTCCATGTCAGCCGGAAGTACAATCACCAGGAATGTCTCAGTGTTGAAGGATGGAGTCATAACATAGCTTTTCTGTCTGGTGGGCAATCTTGAGTTTGGCGGGCGACATTACGAACGGATCGCAGGGTTTAGGCACAGTTTTCGCCCTGCCTGGAACTCGTGTGCCTAGTCTGAAATTCAAGGTAGCTCCATGTATTCCCACAAAATCCATACCCGATTCCTTGGACCTTAAGCCTATTGCCCCAATTCCCAAGCGACCCGTCTAGAGCCTAGGTCTGCTGCATCCGCTACAAGGAGATCAAGGCGCCGAGGGCAGCAACTGCGGTACAAGCCATTGAAGCCAACTGGGCAAACACTCATGCCATAATCAGACTATGACGCGTACCCACGACAGTCACCTTGTCGATTGCACCGCTGTTTCATAATATACCTACCCGTGCGATCCTACGCGGGGCTTTGTATTGAAACCGCTCCCGAAGTCCTGACATTTTGTAGTTCCAGTTCAAGATCCGAGTAACAATAATAATAATTGAATCACATTTTGACATGCAAGCAGTTTTCTCAAGCAAAGTGACATAGGGAAAGGTTCAGAGCCAGCATCCCGATGCAAGAACTGTACCAGAACGTCATATGACCACAAAGCCTCTGTGAAAGGATTGTAGTCGAATCCAAAGCAAGGTTGTGCCCCTTCTTTGTGGTGTCACTCTTACGCTGATGATTGTAATGCTCGGGATAGCAAGTATGGTGGTGGTGGTGGTGGTGGCGGCGGCGGCGGCAGGGGTGGTGGCGGCGGCGGTGGTGGTGGTGGCGGTGGTGGTGGCGGTGGCGGTGGCGGTGGCGGTGGTGGTGGTGGTGGTGGTAGTGGCAGTGGTAGTGGTAGTGGTAGTGGTAGTGGTAGTGGTAGTGGTGGCGGCGCTGCCGCCGTCGTGGTGTGATTGTTCAAGTATGCTAGGGACTGCTGCTGCACCTGTAGTTGCGGTCAGCGGGGGTTTGGCAGATCCAATAAAAACACTGGAGGATCCTTGAATCGCAAAGTAGCGCAGCAATGTTGCTAGTATTCGCTGCTTCAAAGCAAGAATGGTCACAATTAAGAGAAAGGCAAAAACACGAAGGTATAACATGGCAGTTTCCGGAATTTCCGGCCAAGGGAGCCTAATTTCATTTCCAATATGGCTGTGGTACGGCCATTTCACTGTGGACCTCTCGTAACGCCACTCCGTCTGCGATTTATTTCCACCATGACAAATCCTGATCTCCACGTTGTCCTTTCAAAAATAGCAAAACAGAATACGCCAGCCCTTGCATTTGTGCATGTCAATATCTTATAGAACTGAAATCAGGGACCCCCAAAGTCTTCTTGGGGACATGTTTGCCGTGAAGGGCTCTGAGGAGCACCCGAGCGTGGTCTCCGGACCTCAGTTGCTGGGCTTTGCGGAGCCTTCAGGAGGCAGGGGATGTGAGGCTGTCCCTGTACTGAACATCTTGTGGGGCAACAAAGCGGTTTTACTTCTCATGCCAACCAAAGCGGGTTTTGGGGAGGTTCCTAAACTTTGCATGCACTCTACGGGACCTTCTAGTTGGGTTTCTACTTCCGTGAAGGCTTCTTCATTCCCCAATTGGAAAAGAATGTACTTTCGCAGACCCATTTGCTAAGATTGAGCTTGATGTCAGTGGACCTTGCCACGCTTGATTTATCCGTGGGCCTGGATTTTGTATAGTAAGTAAGAACACTTAGGAGTACACTGACCCTCACAAATCTAACCTCGACTCCACCAATATACGCACATACTCTGCCCCAAAACCTCACTCGGCCTGGACTACTTATTCTTAGGGGATTTTGATTTCCCGTAGCCCTAAAGTAGCCTCAAAAGTCAATAGCCAACAGCATGTAAATTGAGTTTTATTCGTAACTTCAGTATTAGTTCAAGCTATGTCGACCCCGAGCCTGCCCCACGTAAGACACAATTTTAGCTCCAAACTCACAACTAGAAATCCTGGTAGCAGCCATTCCCGAAATCTGAGTCTTCCGGAAGACTAGGTATTCTAGGGGGTGGTATAATGATGGGAGAAGTGACTGCCAGTGTTGGCTTTGCTTCCCCTTAGTTACTTTTATTCCCTTACTTTTACCCCCGCCGGGCCCTGCAGTGCCCGAAATGGGTTCCTCAGATTTTGACCCTGCTTTGGCACTTACTGGGACTTGGCCTGATAATTGATGTTGGTGTCCTCAATATGAATCAAGCATCAACCGGTGTCTCCTGCTGGTCAAAGCAGTCAGGATACACGATTGGTTGACCTGCAGTCCAGTCTTCGGCAGTGGAGGAATCGTGCTTGAACAAATGCAGCAGGTCCTTACTACATCCTATCACTGATGCTGGATGTCGACAGTCTCTGGCGCTGCCGACGATTTACAGCGTGAGTAAGAGATAGCATGTTTTTGTTGTCTTTACAGAAGATCCCACACCAATGAATGTTTACTGCGATGTAAATGCATATAGCTTGTGTCTTCAGGAGTAGTGCTAGATGATTGTAACAAGGGCATTTGCTGATGAACGGCTTCTGCAGAGTCTAGCAAACTGTTGACCTTCTTGACGCCTTCGCTGTCGTTTTGACATTAATTCGCACTCAACTGGTTTGTTGTGCGGACCTACCTGGGATGGTTGAGTTACAACATTCCCTGGGGTGCGTTTACCCCACTGGCAAGGGAGGGTCAGACGGTCTGCAGGGGGGTAAAAGTTTGCTAGTCGCGTTTCAGCTGTAAGGGGAACGTAATTACAGATTTGAGACCTCCCGACCTAACGAGTATTGTATCCTCGTGCAATGATAAGAAACGTTGTACCTTTTACGGGTTGGAAAATTAGCAGCTCGGCGGCAATTCCTCAAACCTTCTCTTGACCTAGCTTGCACCCTGCAGCCGAGTATTGACATGCGCATGTGTGCTGCAACTTCCTGACAGTTGCATGGATGCTACGTGCCGATTGCTTGGAGCTCAGACTTGGCAGACCACGGCATGGTGTTGGCCCCTCGTTCATGCAACCCCTCCCATTGTAGGCATTGAAGTTTCGGATCCCTGTAGCTGAGTCCTGAAATAAGAAAGGGCTGATTCGGTTTTTATCTTTGAAGGTTAACATGCTTTAGAGGCTAGGTGGGCCCTCACTAATTCTTGTTTGACCTCTGCGTGCCTCCCAGGATTTGAATATCTGCCTATCTTGACAGATCCCCACATTGCGCACCAACGCGCCTCTGGACAGCTGGCCTTAGAGGTTTCATGCCGTTCATGTGAGGCGTCTCGAAAATGTGAGTTTTGGAGGGTAGCGAGGGGGCCATCAGTTTGAGGCATTGCCACTGGGTTATGAGCAGGATAGTTAGCAGGCTGGGCGACTTGTAGCCCTGCTTGGAACTGCCCATGAACCACCAAGTCCCCTGCGAGAGCGGAATGCGACGTAAAGCAGCATGGAGTACTGATCTCCCTGAACTTACTATGGCTTGACGTATCTAGGCTGCAGCTACAAACGATGTGTGGATCCCCGTGCGTTTCCTTCCGCTTCACGAACAATGAATTTACAAATAGATCTGGCAAAGCTCGCTCTTCCTGCCTATGTTGGCAGCATCCAGCCGCCGCATGCTGCAAGTGGAGCTTGCTGCTGTCTTTCTGAAGCTGTCCCATACGTGGATTGTCTGCACGTTGTGATCCCTTGTGGTCCTGAACAGCACCCGTAGTTTCGGGAAACCTGCCTCCCATGTGGATGTGCGCTGTAAGCATGGCTGCTGAAATGAGCTCGGCATAGCGGAGCGCACGCCGCATTCCGCAGGGGTACTTCCTCAAGGTCCCTAGTGTGACAAGCACTTTCAGATTTGCCTTCTGACCTCCGTTCCGTACAGTCTTTAGGCCACACTCTCCACAGTTGAAAGGCTTTCGGGCATCGCTGAATCCGATTCGAGTTCACTTACCTCCTAGATCGCTTTACCTCACATGCCCTACCAATTTGCGGACCTCTGTTGCATGCATGCCCGGTGGCGGACAAAGCCATGGTGGCCACGTGGACGGCCAGCTTGCAGAAGGACCTCTTAGGGTCAGTGCTCCTCCAATCTTTCTTAGCCTGTGCAGAGGTTGCTTGGCAAAGTATACAGAAGGTAATTCTTGGAGCCAAGTACAAGGCCGACACTATGGATAGGTTGTGTAAGATGATGATGTTCAGCTCATACGGGGTTTCTCAAGACTAACGATCCGAATACTGGGCATGTATATAAGAGGGACCAGCATTTATAAAAATGCTGTTGACGCAGGAAATCCTGCCCACTCGAGATTCCTAAACGGACTTCCGCTACTGTAAGAAGATTGGGTGTGCCAGATGTCTTCAATGAGAGTTTTGCCGTCCCCGAAGGCGCAGGTCACCGGCAGCTCCTTGAGCTGCTCGGAGGATTTCGGTCCAGGGTTTCGGGTTGTCAACTTGGGAATTCCTTGATGATATTTGCTAGCCTAACCTTTACGTCGGGTAAGCCACACAAGGGCAGTTCTTTTTTCGGCGACATTTGATTTTTATGTCGCTGTCAGGGCTCCGCTAGTCAAGCAAGCGCAGCCAGTTTTGGAAAGTGCTTGGTTTGGTGTGAACTGATTGTCAAGACTCTAGGGAACATATGAAAACCTTAGCTGCCCACATGTGTAAGGGGCGTTGTGCCCCGCGGCTCAAGCTCAAGCCTGGTAGACCCTGACAGATGGGTATGACAGTCCACAATCATCACTAGCCAGAAGCAAAGACAGTCAGGCGTTGCAAGGCATGTGTGAGTGCAAAGTGAGGTTCCCGCATTTCCAGGAACTTAGAATGCCGCCAGGCTTGGGAATTGTGCCTCAGATTGCGACGATTCTGGATGAGTCCAGGAAAAAAGGTCTACTTGGCCAATATCTTTCGAAGCCGGATCAAGCGTGGCAGACAATGGGAGACACCGGGCTTCAGAAGGAACTCTACCGGCGCTTGAAAGAGGCCGTGCCCTGCATTGATGCAGCTGGTCTCACCAAGGCCACGGAAAGTGTTCTTTGCAATGCGAGTCTGGCAGAGTTAGCTCAACAGTGTGGCATGGAAGAGCTGACAAGGACATGGTCCAAAGCTATCCGTTCTGCCCACGATGACCAGATAGGCAAGGAAGCGGACGCCGTAGAGGCGCTGTACTTCTTCTGCAGCGATGTGTCGGAGGATAGTGGGCTAAGACAGGTGGCACATTTGATGGTATGCCAACTCTTTTGCAAAAGGATTGCAAAATTGTATCATGATGCAAGTGCTGTGAAATTCCCTGTGAAATCCCAGGTTCATAGCATGGATAGCGGGATTTCTCAAGCAAAAGAGGTTCCCTCAACAAGCTCTACTGCATTGCCGGAGTCGGTGGTTGGCGCTGACATGAAGGAACTCAATGAGGCCTTCCAACGGACTGCGAATACCCACCAGATTCTAGTTTCATGGGAACAGGTGGATCGATCAGACAAGCCAGCCTGGAAGATATCCACGTCTTGTGATGGCAAAGAAGATGGGCCAATTCTATGGAAAGACGTCAGGAAGGCCCAGGCAATCTTGTTGGCCAAGATTCATTGGCTACACTGCAACAAGCCTGCTGTGTACCAGAATCTTTTAAGTCAACTCAAGGCATGACTGTGGAATGCCAGTATGAGCGTAACGTAGGTCAGGAATCTGGGTGTCTTTGTGCACGGTTCGGCTGCTGCTGGCCCACAAGTGCCTGGCGATGCGGATCTGATCATCGAAAAGGGGCCGGTTAATCAGGCTCCTGGTAGCTTCTCACTATTTTATGTGAGTCAAAACAGTCAAAACCTCGCGGGGCCCGTGCATGTTGCTGCTTGCATCCTCTCTTGCAGCTTTCTTGTCTTCATAGGCGTGCTGAGCAGGCAGATAAGGGTTCTGGTTCCGCAGTTGTCTTTTGGAAATCACAAGTTATCAGGAATAGTATCCGCAACTTTCAGAAAGTTTACTTACCTCGAGACCGTTGTTCTAACTATCTAGGCCTCTACGTCAGCGAAGCTGGCATGCTGGGCCCAGGTCCGATTCAAGCCGGACTGCTGAAACATCATGTCTGAGGCAGGTGGTGACGTGTGTTGTAATCTGCTAGCCATGTAGCATTAGGGATTTGTGATTTTTTGCTCTAGAGAAAGGTGCGTTGGGCCTAGCGAAAGCTTGCCCACCTCAACTTTTGGTTTAACACCGCTGCTACCGCAAATCCTAGATCCTAGGTAATAACATGTTTTCTGTCCCTCTTGACAGATGCTTCCTCTGCTGGGCGGGCTTTTTCGTCCCAGCGGCTTGGCGTAGAGAACATCCGAGGTCCGTTCTTCCGAAGAAGTCTCTGAGGGCTCCGAGTCTATGTATTTAACGTCTTGAGGACGGTCTGCATCTCTGCGAAGAACTTAGGTGTGCTGCGAAATTTACCTCCACGCTCGGCGTGGCTTCAGCAGGCTGAACAGCTGAACAGAAAGCCGCACATGGAGTAATACTGCGCTTTGAATGCTCTGTCTCAGTTTTTTTGGGGAAGAGTAGGTGAATGGGGAGACCCAGATGTCCGAGAGATATCCATGACCTTCCAAAGACGTCACTGTCTCAGCAGGTCCGAGATCTTGGACGAGGATAACCTACTACCTCCGCAGTTAGCGCGGTCCCCAGTAGCCTGTTTTCCCCTAGCTTCGCTATCAGAAATCTGTAGAGGTTTTTAGCAAGGCACAGTCTTCTTTGGTGTGCAAGAAGAGGACCGTTGATCAGTTCTCTCGTGACAGATCTCCTTGAATCACGTGAAGGCAGTAAGAAATGAGGCCGGAGTGAGCATTCTGGACTGACGTCAGGGTTTCTCAGGATCATTGACCCCTTTTTTCGTGGCCCACAGAATCAAGATCGCATGGTGATTTGGAGCGTCTGAGGAGGACTCCTACATTGCGACATGTCTCAATATCCTGGCATAAAGGACGGCTTCCTCACGTTTGCAGAGCTCATCTGCCGCGTTTGCCTGGCGCAGGCCAGTGTGTATTTAAGAGTTTGGCAAAGGATTGGGGATTTGTGTTTAACTTTCTGCTTTCTCAGAATGATGGGTCCTTTGTTGCGCATCTTGCTGTTTTGAGACAACTTTTTGCAGTCAGCCTTCATCTTCCCCAAGATTGCTACAGAGGATGGAGGGTATCTTGCACCATTTCAGATCTCTAAGGCACGTAGGGTCTGGGTTACACAAGTTTGCTGCAACGTTGCGCCAGAAAAGCTGCAGATTCAATTAGCGCCGGAGTTATTAAACAAAAGGGCTGGGTCACTGTCTTTGTTGCCATCTGTGCTGCGCTTTCCAGTAGAACACTCTGTCACCAGAACTAAGCACAAACCCCATGGCCATCCTTATGAAACCCGCTTTGACATCTAGACATCGTAGCAGGATGCGGATGTCTACAAGAGGAGCAAGGGCTGATTGTTATTCGATAGTGGGATGCAACGTATGCAAGCGCTCTATCTGAAAAGACAGCCTCTTGAAAGTTGCGGGGTGCAGGTGCTCATGTTGATGGTCTGGCAGTTTGGACGTGCCCTCGCACACAACAAGGCGGAAAACAGCATGTCATGCAGAGCACCTGACAGTGGCTCCATAGTTAGACGGTTTTGGCTGACGTTGCTGGTGCTGAGAGAATCAAGCCTCGTCTGCAATGTGTTGGTGGAGCGCTCCTCCTCCTGTCCAACAAAAGCCTGAAGCTTGTGGATCCGGTATTGAGACTGGGGTCCAGGGCAAACCCCAAACCATCCCAAACCCATCTAGGTTTTTTGGTCGTGCAGTCAGAGTCTGCCATTCTGCCATGCAGACGCAAGTTCTGCAAGGTGGGCCATTTTCTCAACATCAGCTGCCCTGGCTCTGCGCTCTCACGATGGTTGCCAGCCATGGCATTCGCGCTGTTTACGCAGCTTGGCAATACTCCAAGGCCTGACAAGCTTTTCCTGGACTTATGTCTGAGGGCAAGCCGAGGTTTGTCATTGGTGTTTGGGGCTGTCGCGTGGGTGATGAGGGCCTTCCAACCTGGGCACTTCGCTATAGCCTGGGCCCCAGATAGCCTGTCTTGGACGGTGGCTGCACTCGACTGCTGAAAGATGTTTGAGGGACGGCTGCCGCACGCTTAACAGGAATTGGAAACACCGTAAGCGGTAGCGCGCGCATGTGGTTCCAGGCTGTCAACTGTACGAAAATTCATTATGTCAAATTTGGTCCAACCCTGTTCGCCGTTGAAGAAGCTGCGGGGGCCTGCCGTGGGAGAAGCCTAGCTGCTCTTCAAAAAATACTTGAGTACGAAGGTTCGCGTTAATTACAAACGTGAGGTCTTGTCGGTCAAGTTCTTAAAGATTAGCCACAGTAATAGATGCACCCTGCATGCGCCAGCCACTGGTGAGAATCATCAGAAAGCATGCGAGTCTGCATTTGGGGGCGCAACCTTATAGGGTACCAAGAATTTGCCAATCGAGAGCCCCCAGGTCATGTGTGCGACATCTTCTGCCACGCAATTGTGGCATCAGCGCTCATGGGCCTAGGCAGGGTAAGTCGCATGTCTGGGCCGTCCATGGGCTAGTCTGATGGCGGCCCACTGCTCATTTTCACCTAATTCCAGTGACAACTCATTGGTGAGAATTGAAACCCGCCTCATTCTGCTGGATTGTTTGGCGAGGTGTCGGAAATCACAGAAGCTAGTAGGGCCTGCGGATTGCAGTCGCTCCGCAGGATTCGATGTCGCGCTGGCAGCACGCGAGGTACGCAGAATGCCGAATGCCAAACATCCAATTCTTCGTTTCACAAGCCAAACCTGGGATGCCCAAGCCAACCTTACACCCAAACCAAGAGGCTTGGCCTCGCACAGGCCTATGAGTTCCTGCTCTGTTTGTACTGCTCATCGTGCTGATTATTGCGTGTTGTAATGTGAGGTCACTCTGGGCCTTGGCTGCTTATATATCGAAGGACGTGTACTAAGCCTGACGAGTGGCGCAGTCCTTGTTGAAGCATTCAAGAAGGCAAGAAACACGATGCCCTGCGAGCAACCTGCGCATGCAGAGAGTTAATTGAATCTTCTGCTCCCCTTGTTAACGTTGACTTGCCTTTAGCTCCGCCAAGTAAGTAACTGCGACCCAGGGGTGGCTTTGCACTTTCATCAAGCAGTTTGTGTTCTGCTGGGTCCTCAGCATGCAGTCAGCAAGTAGTGTGTTAGGGTTCTAGCAGGATCAACAATTCAGTGTGCTTGATTACACAGCCTGAAACCAGCCCAAGCGAGGGTGTCATGAAGAAGTCATCTAGGCACCTGCTCTGAAACAGCTCAGTGGCATCCTTGAACCGCGTGTGTGTTTGTGTGCGAACTGAAGGCCAGGACACAGTGGAAGCGCATGGTGTTTCTGGCCGTGAGGGTGAGACAGAGTTTGGCCCCTCGGTTTGCACTGAGCATGTTTTGATGGAGCAAGAGCTTAGCATGAAAGTGGAAGCTCATGCCAGCAAGACGAAGGGAGCTCAGAATCCTGACATAACAATATAGTTTATCGTGCCCAAGATTCAGTGAGCCGCAACCACTAAGGAACCCAAGATTGAGTACACCTTCTGGCCAAGGGATCCGACTCGGGATACTGAATAGCTGCCGGCAGCATTCCCACATAGGCAGTGCATTCTCACATTAAGATAGTCCACCACACAACCTGCTTAAGTCTCCCATCGTGTCATCCCAAAGGGCGGCTCCCGCTTTTGGAAGCTTCAGGCATTTAGGCTTAGATTGACGACTGCTTCAAGTGTGATGTGTCAATTGCGTCTTGGAATCCTGTCAGTACAAAACGCTGGTGCCCCACCTCAAGCGCAGTGCTCCTGTCATCGCAGCACTTCTCTCTCACGGTGCCTCTGGTGCCTCTGCAATAAGGTCAATACCTGACCTACTCCTTCCACAGCACGCCTGCTGCAGCTGAAGCCCACGCTGGCCGGAAAAGCCTCTGCGAACTTCTGAGAATCTGCAGCTTGGAGGATGAACTTAGGGGATCTGCAAACGAGAGTGAAACCCAGGCGAGGCTGCATCAGTTTGTGCGTGACGCCTACAGCTAACAGAATGAGGTCTAATCAACTAGTTATAATCAGGGAACGTGGCTAGAGGGACCTTGGTTATGAGACACAACGAGCAAAGCCTTGGTGTGTGGAACTCGTCTTCCGTTATGCCATAACATGAGCAACCACACGTACCCATCACTGGGCTCCTACGGAGAAGATCCGAAATTGCACCCATCATGTAACTTGGACTCTAGCGTCAGCTACGCCTTCAACAACTAATGACAAAAGTCAGCGTTGTGAAATGGCAGATGTTTGACCTTCAAGCCTTTGTGTCTATGGACACAGAACGTTCATGCACACTTCAGCAGTCAACTTGTACTCAGACGCCAAACCTTTAGCCTGAAGTACTTATCTCCCGCACCAGAGCACACACCCCCAACCCCAAAACCGACCCAAAACCCTAAAGTCTTCCAAGTACAACATCCCGATGATAACGGATGGATCTTTCAACCCAGAAGATCTCCACATACACCAGCCAGAGGCTTTATGTGGGCATCTTTTGTTTTCATGCTCTGGGCCTACACGCTGGCTGCATACTTCCCAGATCTCGTGACATGGACGCGAGCAGATTTGTTTTGAAACAAGGGTGCCCTTTCGTCTTGTTCTGAGGTCGATCAGGTTCTCGGGGTTTCAATGCTCGTTCAAGGGACCGAAGGGAATTGTCGAGGTTCTGTTTCCCAAAAAATTAGAAGCCTAAGCCCTTATCCCGTTATCCCTGACTCACACAGGCTCCTGACTGGATTGCCATTCTCGTCGACTTCGTGGGCAGACCCTGAGCAGAAAGGATTTTGCCAACAGGCTGAGGCTGCATTCTCGCTCTTCCAGGTGCATAATGCGATGACTTGAACAGAACTTGGGACCTCTTCAAGACTAGTGCCCCGCATAAACCCCGCTAGAAGGACCCCGCAAAAAGCCACAGGCTCTGAGAAAAACGTGAGTAGTAGAGCCTGAAGCTGTGCGGGCTCTCCTCGCACTCAACAATCAGAACAGCTACTAAAAATCATCAAAGTATGTAGCAGCCATAGTGCCACTACAGTTCATTTCATTACCGCACGCTGCTGATAGCATGTCAATGCGGAAAGCTGAAGTCAGCCAAGGATTCTGCTGGGCTGGCATAAGCTTTTGGTTGATGTCTTCTGCCCTCTCTCTGCGGGGTGGCTTGGCCTTGATTGCCGAAAGGTGAGCCTTGTAGAAGGTGCCCGGCTGTAAGCAAGCGTGGAGCCTGAAAAGGGACATCTAGCAGATCCTTGAAGATGCGTATTGCATAGGCTTCCATGTCAGTCCGCGGGGAGGGTAGACGGTTTATTTAGTGATATTTAGTGTAGGGTAGAGGCAGCTTGTTTTCTGCCGTAACCTTGTTCTCGTTCCCTTTGGGAATAGTTTCTGGACTTTAGTGGTAACATGAATTGTACTCGTGTGTGAAGATGTGGGGTACTCTGCCATGTCTTCCTGCAAGCTGAAAGGCGGCCCACACTTTCAGACGTTCCAGTCCAGTTGAAGCACAGACCTTCAAAGACCAGCAATACACGGCATGCATGTCCTCAGCTTAGGAGAGATCATGTCCCGATAGTTTTAGAATTGAATCGATCTCTTCCAGAAAGCTCTCACATGGCTCCCGTCCTGATGTTTGCAGATGTGGCCAGATGTTGGCGTCGGGATGGTTCCAACTGTCGGGCACTAAGGTTTCACGAGTAATGCACGCAGTTTGCATCTGTTCAAAATGTGTATGTTTGCAAAGAGATTGATGCTTTATCACGATCGGGCCATGACAAATTCGTGGTGTTGCGCAAGTGTCTGCAGGAATGCCTTGCCTCTGCTAGATCTTTCTCGTCCGTTTGCCTGCATTTCGAGAAACTCACGTGGTACTGTGAGTACTTGAGGGATCTTCTGCGAATTTTGCAAGTTGCGATGTTGGATTCTAATGTGAGACGTTTGGCAGAAGCTCATGTTCTGTTTGCATGCAGCCAGGCCAGTCTTCTTTGTTTATTCTGGTGCAGCAGGAATTGAAGTATACACGGAACGTTCAGGGTCTCCGAATCTTTGTAAGACGAAAAAAAAAGTTGTTCAATAAGAGAAGCTTGCTCCAGTATTTCTCAAAGAAGAGTCCCCAAGTTTAGCCCCCACATCTTACGTAATTCAAGGGAACCATATGAACCCTATGGACCCATACTTTTGCGAACTCCCTTTGACAACAAAACGATGGGCAAGGTGGGGGGTTTGGGTGCGGGCACTGCGGAAAACTTTGTGAACCTTGCTGCAGCCCCCCCTTTCTACCTGTGGCCCGGGTATTGCAGTCAGTCGCTTGGGGATGTTTTGGGATCACCTGTACTTCAAGACTTCCTCAACCAGACAACATTGAAAACTAGGTGCATCAGTGACCTAGAAAACCAAGTCAGTCCTAAGGCTTTGTGTGGCTGGATAAGTTTGGAGCTCATCACTCAAAGAAAGAGAACAAGGGCACTGCCAAGTGCTCAAGCAAAAGTTTTCTAAGCTGGAGGTCGGCGCTAGTCATCAGCGATTTGGAAGTTTTATCTATGTACGTTCGGGGTTTATTCTTCGGCTTTGAGCGGACTTACTTGTTTCCGATGACTACCCTTGACATACGAGTAGCCTGCCCCGGCCCAGGTCAGAGCACCCTTGGAATCCAGCCAAGCGCCGTTGAAACTCAGGCGGGCGTGTTTGCCCTCGGTGCCTTGTAGGGCGAAATGAATCATCGGGGCTATACTTAGGCACATGTAAGTTGTCTACTGCTGTAGAAGACCTCCATTCCCCAATTCCCTACTCAGCGCAGAAAGCAGGCTTTCAATGCCATGGTTTTCTGCGGTCGTGTTTCTACGGGCCATGCCATTCTTGGGGATGGAGCGGGGGGAGAAATCTGCATGATTTTGTATGGTGTTCTCAGCAAAAAAGGGAAGGTGTTGCAATTTTTTTTGGGAGCAGAGAAAGAACACAGCATTGTATCCTGTACAGGCTCGTGCCACTGCAGTTTTGGCATACATGGTTTGGAAAGCTAGAATCCTTAATGGATGATCACGAGAAACAAGTGAGCAAACGAAGAACACGTGTGATAGTGTGATATCACGAAAGCTCCCCGTGTGG
>CAJNIZ010044193.1:193628-205538 GCA_905231905.1 Symbiodinium pilosum | reverse complement strand
CCAGTGTCCCACGCCCTGTCCATTGTCGAGCGTGGCTCTCAAGTTCCTTTTCAGGTTGTCGATCCTTACAAGGAAGCACTGACATGAAGACATGAAGCCTCCATTTAAACCGAAATCTTCCTGCAACGCGAAAACAGGAAAATCGTGCAAACCAAAATCTTTGTTATTGCTGATGATTACCTAAAGAAGAACATGCTTGCAAAAGTATGCCTTAAAGCTTTACACAAAACGAGCCTTTACCGCCTTCCCCCTGCCTTTTCCATTTCCCATTCTAGCAGCAAGGATCCATCTTCCGGAAAAGTTTTCCTGAAGAACGTACATGCAAACAAAAGCCACATGTGGGAATCTTAGGTTACAGGACGGCCAGAATCTGGTAAACCAGCATACGAAGTTAACCTCAGTCCAATATCAAAGAATCCTTCCTCTGCTTTTCTTCTAAGGTGAAGTCCAGTTTTTTTAACATGCGTTGCTCGTTTTGGAGGCTCTGGCTGTCCTGAAATCGTTTTGTTTTTTTAATGGTTCGTGTCGTTGTTTGTTCTTTGTGGAAAGCTCATTTGCTAAGAGACATCCTCTGTTCAGGAGACACACAAGAGAGTGTCAAAGTAGGTCGTTCTTCAGGTTTCTTGCTCCCCAACCTCACAGTGGGGTTGTCATGTTCGCCTGGCCCTCCACGCCGCACCTACAACAAAGTATCTAACCGCCGAGTATCCCCTAAGTATCTTCCCTGCAGTGACCGCAGACAATCCCATGACTGCCACAGTGCTCAACCCCAGCCTGCAGAGTATCCCTGCAGTGCCCAGCCACAGACTTTCCCTGCAATGACCATGAGGTATCCCTCCAGTGCACAACCCACGCAGAGCATTGCAGCGTATTACGCCAGTTTTCTCCAATCGGCAATCCATATCCTTTGTCTGTAACTGTCCTCTGTGCCTCCCTTAGCCCACATGCGGACATCCGCAAGAAACATGCCTCTTCTATCCATGAATTGACGTGTCCCTCCTGTCACCTCTCTTTTATTCTCTGCCGCCCTTTGTCTCGGAGAGGCCAGGAGGTGACAGAGACATTTCTCATGTACATTATAGTATAATATGGTTAATATGGCATAAAGTATGGTATATTATGGTATATTCAAGTATCGTATAGTATATTATAGTATATTATATGGTCTGGGGAAATAGGAATCGTGCGAGGATGAGATGCACGAGCATGCAAAGATCACAAAGCAAGAGAGACGCGCGCAATAGGATGGAGTAAAGATGAACGTCATTTTTCTGATCAGCCTTTTCTGGACAGAAATGAACAACCAGGCATGACCGTTGCTTTTGTGTTTACATGTTTTGAGGGGGATGCTCAGGTCAATGAGACATGCGCAGACACCCGAACATGAAACGTCGTGAATGTCTAAACTTCATGTTCACAGTTGCAGAAGTTTGTCGTTCTGCCATCCCCATCTCCTAATTGTCTGATCTTGTTGTTCACATGGACATCCCCGCTTCAATCTTTTGATCCCTTTATGTGTTTGAAGCGTAAAGGAGATAGATTTAAGATCTGGTAGTCGGCCTGTATTCATTGCAACAAGTGGTGCAGAGAGAGTGGGCAGGTCTATGTGGCCCTTGATGTAACGATGGTGTTAGTGGATGTTGGAGACGGACAAGCACTAGAGTCACTAGAGGACATCTATTTAAAGCAGTTCGAAAGAGAATGCAAGGAATTTGATCCATAACGTTCGATCCTGAGATTCTGCTGAGGCAACCGTTGAGCATCCATGAGCCTTTTTCCTCTCTCGCATTGTGTGGAATGTCTTGCTCATTTATCTCTACATATTCCGCTTGATGTCTTGTTGTCTGTGTGTCTCTTTTTGTGACGTTGCTGGCTGTGATCACCATCTATTTCTCAAGCGCAGTAACAAAAACCAAATGCATACATTTAGGTTTTCTTCGTCAACGTTACAACAGACACACACAGGCTGAATAAAGAGGACAGCATTCACAAACCGGTTGCTGTCGATGGTTGTGTCCTTGGATGGTGACATGCAGTGCTAGGACAATGTCTCAAGAGATCTCTGTTGTCTCTTGAATTCGTTTGCTGTATTGAAGCTAATTGGACATGCATTCAGGATAATGCTCACTCGTAGGCATGATTGATAAAGAGTTGGAGAATGCGAAAGACAGCAGATTGATTTAAGTACCGCCCATGTGCGGATGAAAGTGAAACCGGGGTTATGTCGGAGTCAAAACGGCAAAGTAGTATGCACTGTGACGTATTCCAGCAAGACAAAGTTGACCTTGCGACATATGTAGAGGCCTCTTCTTGAAATACCCAGATTCTGTTCTCCTCTCTTGGTGAACCGCTCCCATAATCTGAATGCCTTTAGGGCTCCATTCATCTGCCTGCCCGAGGACGTTGATGTTCTGTTATGTTCTGTTCCTACAGATTTGAAGACTTCCTGGAATGTTGATCTTACGCCCTAGACCATTATTCGCTTCCAAGTGTTAGTTTCCTTGACGGCGTTCGCCAGGCTCAGTGACTACTAGCACTGCTGGATTCCCGGCGCCACCCACCCACACCAATGCTCGCGGAGCCTCAGGCGGGAAGGGGGAGATTGAAGCCTCAAGGTTGTGGACATTGTTGCAGAACCTGGATGCTTGAAGAGTAGCATGGCCTTCACAAGCTCAAGACCAACGTCCTCGGAAAACAGCCGGCGAAAGTCCGCAACATAGTTCACATGCACTAAACCTCAGGAGTTTGATGCCCCTGCGAAGCAATGCAACTGGAATTCCCAAACTCTGAACCCTACCTGCTTCAGTTCTAAGCCTCGTAGTCTGCTGTTGTCCGCACTGTCAACACTCCCGGGGAAGAAAATCCCCAAGCACCTTGGACCCAAATTTCAATCAGGGCCCTCGTCAAGTCGCGCAGCTGTCCAGGGGTTGCTTCGAAGCCTCTGAGACCCACGATCAATTAGAGGCGTCGGATTTCAAGAGTCAGGGTTAGCGGTCAAGCTTTTCGGATTTAGGCTCCCATGGAGAGCCAGTCATTTCCCAAAATGACTCCATGTCCTGTGGCGATGCCAGAGTAGTACTGGGATCATACAGCTAAGGCTTCGGCTATCAGTTGTACAACTTGCTGCAAAAGATCTGTGCCAGCACCTGAATGTCCACGTAGGTAATTCTAGCTAAACAAGGTTTTGTGGGTTTTGAAGTAGTCCCATTCAGCGCTGAACTTTCACTTGTGCTTGAAGAGGTGCTACAAGGATTTTTCGGCGGTTGTGTATTTTGCAATTCGTTGTCCTTTCACCGTCTGTACACTAGGATGGTGCAGCTCTTCCTGGGATCCCAAAGCAATTCAAAGAGGAGCAGACCCTAGTTGTAGTTAGCCTACATCGACCTGCTCTGCGCAGGTTCCACACAACACCTTCCTTGAGCCTGTTCAGTCGGAGCTTCTGGCATATCCGTTTGTATAGACAGCCTGGCTCTGTCCTGAACAGGCCGCACTGAGCCTTTTAAATCTGCTGGTTAGTAGGGGATGAAGGCATAGCTGGAATGGCATTGATGACAAGTATAGTACGCAAAGGACCGCAACAACTTGCCAGTTCTTCTTTCCCTACTAGCCGGTAACC
Source organism: Symbiodinium pilosum (assembly GCA_905231905.1). Classification (NCBI taxonomy): domain Eukaryota; class Dinophyceae; order Suessiales; family Symbiodiniaceae; genus Symbiodinium; species Symbiodinium pilosum. The sequence goes on along the minus strand of CAJNIZ010044193.1, from coordinate 201,922 downwards.
AGTTTCGTGAGAACCGTTGCGTAGACGGAGGAGGAGGTATGTCGGGGCTACGAATTGTCCTCGGCTTGGGGCTTAGCCACTACACCTCCCCCGTGGCTTGCAACGGCCCTCATGTTGTTGCCAATCTTCCTGCTGTTTGGGCAGCGCCTTTCGCTTTTAGAACTGCTATGCATGCTTTAAAGCAATTCTGCAATTTGTGCTGACGTGTTTGGAAATTCCAGTCAGGTTCGTGATTTCTTTGTAGCAAGCAGTCCAGACTGGTAAGGAGACAGCTAAAACAGATAACTGCAGATGCAGCTCAAAAGCACGCAACACACTGCGAAGGAAGCCCGGCAAACTTGTGTCTGACCCATGTTACAGAGAAACTGCAAAATACTTTTGGTCACAACGCAGTCTTGAGCAGACATTGTTGCTAAAAAGATCGAGGGGCGCCTTCGATTTGGTGTTGGATCCTTGACCCGTTCCCAGTTCCAACAGCGAATTTAGGACTGTTCTGTTCATGAGGCTGGCGTCCAGTGGGTGCATCTCACAATTTGCGGTCCTTTCTGTGGTCCCAGGCCTGTAGTATTCCAGGGGTATGCAAGGATACTGCACAACACCACGACACTGTATAGAGCCGCTTGCTCCAAAGGCAGAGCGGGACACGGAATACTGCAGCAGTCCGCATAAGGCATGAGTACCTGTCCCCGCGCTCATGCCTGAGGACAGGTAGGCAAAGCCAGCGAACCGTAGCTGAGAGGGGTGGTTTGGGTGGTGTGTACAGGTATGCACTTGTCCGTTTGTTGCAATCTGCCCACAACCTGGCTCTGGATCCAAAGGAAATGTCTCGTAAGACTTCCTGATGTGGCCAGCAGCTGCTGCTGTGAAGTCGGCACCGCAACAAAGGACAGTGTACTGCAGAGATTGTTTGCCTGCCTGTCAAAATTCGTGGCTGGGAATTAAGCCGTAAAGCAACCCCAGGGAATTCCGACTAAGACTTTGGGGAGCGTTTGTTTTTCCAGTTTTTGCAGGCGAAATTACACCAAGATGATTTTGAGGTTCACAGACATGGTCTCCTTGCACCCCGCGCGTCAAACTTGCACTTGTGCAACTTACAACAGTGGGCCTTCGAGTATCTTGAAGGCTGCAGAACGGCTGACCACTGCGGTGCTGCCAGCCTCCTTCGTTCTTTATCAATTTCCCTGATTGCTTTGGGTCCTGCCGCAATTTTGTAGGATTTCAAACATATTTTGACGAGCCCGCAGCACAGATGTCGACCCTTGCGGATTTCAGAGTTCACGCGAATCTGGGTATGTTTAGGCAGTTGTTGGCATTAAGTGAGATTCCGTGTGCACGAAGTGGTTGCGCTGTCTTTCTTTCGGCTTGTCTTTGAGGCGCCTTTTCTCACTGGCAAGCGTTCCTCTCGACTGAGATCTTCTGTCCGTGTGTAACGTTTGCTGAAACTCTTGTGCCTTTGCAGATCAGCGCTTCCTCCGAGATTTTGTCCTTGTGTCCGGTCATCGCTTAATGAGTGTACAGCTGTATTCGTGTCATTTTTTTTCCTGGAAGCCACCCCCACCCTTGAAGTGGAACCAGCCCTGGATATTCAAGCCCAAGCCCCTCAAATGTTTGAATACATGTGAATCTTATCATGCCATGTGACGAATCCTTGGCCAATGGCAAGACTTGATGCACAGAAGTTTTGAATATGGCCCTGCGCTCTTTGGTTCTATGAGCCTTCAGCCGTAACTCCGTCCCCGCGACCCTAAATCCTGAATCGCAAGCCGAAGAAGCAAAACCCTGCACCCTGAACCCTGATCCCGCAAAAATCCTAATCCCCCAAAACTAAACCTCATCCCCTGTTATCCCTACAGTCCCCGTAAGACTTGCGAATTGTAATCCCTTTTCATGACCCTGCAGGGCTTCTACAGTTCCTGCTTGCCCGAGGCTCCGGCAGCTCAGCCGGGCCACCATGGGCCCCTGGCGGGAACTTGGTGCTGCTGCCAGGGACTTACTGGTGTGATAGGTGTTTGGGGCGTGTCACTTAAGGGTTTAGATGGGTTTAGGGTCTGGGACTGAGACAGCGCACAAGAGGGTGAAGCTGAATCGGTTCTGGTATGACGTGGTTTTCTGGACTCCTGGTTTGCCGCAGGGGCCAGGGCCCTGTTACCGTCAAAGGTGGCACTGAATGGATTCGTGCTGCTCAAGCGCCAACCTTGAACCATGCGGGTGATCGACCCTTCCGTACTTGCATCGGTGCTTAGTAGGGAATTAGAAAATGGTTACCTGGTAGAGCCTAAACATACCGCAGTTGTGATTAGTCCGATAACATAAAAAAGCTTTGTCTAGGCTACACCTGATGAGCAGGGCTCTACGCGGGCCCGAGTTTTTCTGTAATTACCATAACTTTGGCTGCCGGCTTCTGCTTCATGAACAGGTCCCGAGCATGATGCTGTCCTTCCTAGGCCTATCATGGTATGGAGCTGGAGCGAGACGGCACCTTCGATCAGCCTGACCGGGCCTCAAGAAACTGCTGTACACTGAATTTCTCTGCCGAGCTAAAGAAGATGAAGTGCTATGGGAAGCAACCGTGTTGTAAGGATGCATGTGCCATGTCACAGTGTCACATTCTCCCGAGCCTACACGCCAGAATACCACGTCCTGGGCAAGCAGTGGGGCACGGGCTTCTCTTCTGGGCCTTCGTTCTGATGCTATGTCGATTGATCCTTTCAACAAAGTTCTGTTGGATTGAAGCTCCTGAAACCCGCTACTTCCAGTAAAGCTGCAGTCCACAACCTACGACTTCCTCAAAGAATAAGGATCAGTACAAAGATCAGAAGCAGGCTTCTTATTCAAATACCACTTATGTACAGCTAGCACCGCAGCAACGCCTTTGCGTCTGTGTGATTGCACAACCTGCCATGCATCCAACTCACAGGAGTCTGCTGACACCAAGAGCAAGACTAGGCATGGTCACTGCTAAGGGAATTGTGCTAAGTGAGTTGGATCTAATCATTCAGAGCGTTTGGGTTTGACGGCAGTTATGTAGTGTGAAGACGTTCGTTGTTCAGGATGCGCAAGATCAAGGTTGATGTTGGTCATCTGTCTTTTAGTCCAATTCCTTTATGTGGAGGTGCAGGGCCTGCAGAGCGCCTTGAGAGATTCAGCTGCAAAGCCTACGCGTAGTTTAGACTGATTCTGGAGTTCCAGCAACTCCGTAGACAACCGAGCCTGATGAAGACGTGAGCATGAAGAAGTCAGGGATTTCAGCCTATCAGCCTCTCCAAGTACATTTTCATGGACACGCGGCCAGTTGTTGAAGTGCCGCCTTCGGCTTGAAAACCGCAATGTAGTTGTGTTTGCCTGCCGCAGATCCTGTTCAGCATTCGCCAACAACTGGATTTTGGTGAGCTTCCTGCAGTGAACCTGGGCTCTGGGTCTCATCGAACGGATGCAAGTCGTTATGACCTCTGCCTACAAAGTTCGTTTCTTCGTTGCAACTACGACGGATCGAACACACCAGCATTCCTACTTAAATTCCCATCCTAATCTCCACTTCTTGACTTTGAATCTACTAATGAACAAATGATCTCCTTGCAAGATTCATCGACCGTGGGTACTGAGTAAGCACCGAGCCGCGAGCCAGGAATAAGCTGACGCGGGTAGACTGGAAGGGGCGGTTCCAGCACTTTAAGCACAACGTCGGGTCCCCAGTTGGAACCTTCTCATCTGCAAAAAATTCACCACTGAAAATACCAAGTAAAGCTTCTACATAGATGGGGTGTTGGCTCAGTAGGTTTGCAGCACAGGTCGTAAAGATGTGCGCTGCTACAAGCCCACCCTGATTGATACAACATGCCACTGGCCCCACATCTTCTACCTGTATCCCCAAACTGGCTTGATGTACAAGTAGTGCCTATGATTGCTTTGGGCCCGCCTCTGCTGATACCAAGATACCCACCTTTTGCACGCCTTTCGGTGGTCGTGAGATCACTTGCGTGGCACATCCGGATGAGGCAAGGGGGAAGTGAGCACAAATGAATCAGACTAGTACAGGAATGGGGGTGTCCACAGCTTTCCACAGCTTTGATTAGTTACCTGCTGCATAAGCTTCGCTCTAATTGAGTTCGTCTTGAGATCTGCAGTTGGCACAGGTGCCTTGTTAGGCAGGTGCCCCGAAAGATTTGTTGATACAGCCAGCTGCTAGGTGTAGCGATTTGCACTGGACATCAGACAGCTACAGGAGGAGAATTTTGCAACAGTCCTAGCACGCATTTGAAGTACCATCAAAGGCTGGTCCGCATTCTACTCTAACCAACGCCTCATGAATCTGGTGCTGCAGGTGGCGTACCTAAGGTGTCGCCTTTGCACGGATGTGGTCCGCGCCAGCAATCAAGGAGTATATCTGGAGGCCAGAAATCATCAGCACCCCTGACATAGCTCACAGAAGATGTATGGTGAGGATAGTTGTAGTGGCAGCCATCTTTGCCACACAGGCGCATACACAACGGGTATGTATGATGCCATACAACCCACTTGGCTCACGTCCTCAGATGTTCTTGAGTAGGTGAGTCCGGGAAACCTTGGACCACTTTGGATTACAGAAGCATTGTCTTTGCAGGGTGGTATGACGCAACATGTACACGATGCTTTGGGGGCAAAGCGGCCGAACTTGCATATGAGAGCGGCATCACTTTCATAATGATCTCCAGCACCGTTAGTACAGGTGGAGGTTGCTACAAACCCCGACAACCTCAGCATGGCTGTGGTCGACTTTGAGGCTGTGGATGCCGAGAACAGTGCAATTTCATGTGGCGGCATCTTCTAAGCTTGGGGAGAATTTGCTCTGTGAGGTATTTCAATGTTTCGAAAGGCGATGTGTGCGGCTCACTCTAGTTAGAGCTTGCCAGCAACCAGATGCTTTTGGTAGCTTCATATAGCCATTTCCCCGTGATGCACGCAATTATCTTCTCTTCGCTGAGAGATACTTTCACTGCCAGGCGGGTGGCTGCAGCAGTGTGACCTTCAGCAAAAGCTCTCAGAATCATGCTTCTTGTCCCTAGCGCTCGTGAATCAGGGAATGCGACCCCATGCTGCTTCCGAGAAGTTTGCTTGCTCAGTGTAATTAAGGATCCCCCCAAAAGCCTTAAGCTTCAAACCCCAAACCTAAGCCCATGTCCTTTCTCCCTATTACGCACCACAAATGCAGTGATGCGATGGTTTGGAAACTGCCACCCGCAAGTTGTCTGGTCTCGAAGGGGGAGTCTCGAATTGGCTTCCTAATCGGAAAAAAAATCTTGAGATAAACTTGCGCTGTACAAGCAAGTAGCAGCCAATGTGAACAGAGCTTGTATGACTTGACGGTTCAGACTAGTCCTGTCATCACGTCCATGTAGAGTGCTAACATGATGATATCATGAAGCCTCAGATTCTGGAAGTTACCTCGCTCAAGAAGCTAAGAACCCCAAACCCAGGCCCTGACACCGGCGCGGTGATTCGTGAACGAAAGGTGCGTGAAGCCCCACGGAAGGCTCGAGCCATTGGAGTTCGGGAAGATTGTGGATCCCTTTCTGGCAACATTTTTTGAGTCCTTTTTGTGAGCTCTAATTGGGATTTTGGTGCAGGTTGAGTTTGGAGACTGTGTGCTCCAGAGAAACACGAACAAATGTTTCGAGCCAGTCCCCGATCCATCAACCTCCAATTCCAGAAGTGCGGCTTGAAGGCGACATCTCCTAGTGATGATGGCCTCCCTTTCTCGCAGTCAGCTTGCAAAATGAAAGGGTTGGTTGCATCATGTTGCATCTTGGTTAGCATTCCTCGGTGCCAGTTCATCCGCGATGCGCTCAGTTCAGGGATAAGGAAGCTGTTGTGGCACCTGCCTGCTTCCATTCATAGTTGCCAGAAGACAGTTTGTTTTACGGCTACATGGGCAGCTAGGGTTTTGTTCTTTGTGAGGCGGCCAGTTTTGAGAAACTGCCAAGAGTCTGCGCCGGAGGTTGAGGGTGCATACATTCAGCCTTTGCCGACTGCCGCGGTCACAGATCATGGATCGCGCTTGCAAGCTGTTGGTAGATGTACAATATTCCCTTTAGTTGAAACAGATGTAATAAATGTCTGAATTAGGACGGCAATTTGTGGAACTGACTATGGCAGTTGTTCCTCTAGGAAAGGTAAGATTACAAGCAAGTCCAGAAGCTCGGACCATGTTTCTTAGGAGAGAAAGGAATATCTATATCTATATCAATATATACATATATATATATCTAATATAATGGAGTGCCCTACTTGATTGGGTGAGGGACTTGAACACCGGCTCCAAATCCTTGTCATTGAAGCCTCATTGCATGGCCTCACCCCTGTCTTTAAGAGATTCAGTGGAAGCCTGCATGCACTGCATGCTTAGTCAATTCCATCATGTTCCTAGTACGTGCAAATAGAGAACGAACTACCCCACACCTTATCATCTAGGCCCGTATCGTTACGGTGCCGCAAGCCTTTGGCTTCTCATTCCTCACACCTTGGATTATTCTTTAGTTTTTAGGGGCCCCGGATGGTAGGAAATGCCAAGCAAAATTGACCTGTACAGTAGTCATATTATGAACCACCCCGAAACCTTCTCACCATCAAGGCCCACATCTCTGTGATGCCATAAGCGCCTTGTTGTCCTGACAATTTGGATTCTTCTTGGCTTCGCAGGGGTCTTTACTTTGGCAAAACTGTTGCTACTGCGGAAGGCCAAAAATTCGACAGCTCTCACGCAGCTAGTAAAGCGTGTCCACCTGGGTCACAGCAGCGAGCCCTTCCTAGCACTGGGACTTGGGCATCCGCCAGAACTAAAAAGTATCAGATTTTTAGATCTGCATATTACTTACTCCGCTAGCAGGGAAAATGAACATGGCCTGTAGGACCCTCCGCTACGCCTCAAGATCTTTGCATTCAGCCTACATACTAGACGGTCAGGTAACTCAAAAAATTCGCACCGCCGATGTATGCAATCCTTATATTCTTCTCATGCCTTTACAAAGGGGGCCTGCTTTTTGATGGTTAAAATGAGAGCCCAAATTCTACCCAATTCCTGAGGGAAGGCCGTTATACTCCCTAGGCAACTCTAATACAAACAACCTTCAAGCCCTGATCTGGTCGTGTTGGGCTCATGCATTTCCCAGGTGACAACGGGCCGCCCTTTTCATGGGCTGATGGGCCGATATCTCAGAAAGCACAGGTGAACATTGCTTGAAGCCATGAGCGTAGCAGAAAATGCATAACTTCCAACAAGAACAGCAGTGAGAATGGTACCAGTTATGCTGGTGGCTGCTCCTTTCTGCGGCAAGAGAGTCGTTGGTTGCAGATTCTTCGAGCTGTTGCAGTGCTGGCCTTGAGCTGTGAGGTCTTTACTTGTGCAAAGACCGACTGGCGTTTTTCAGAAGGCTCTCTCGCCAGTGATCCACCAGTGGCAGTTTTTGTTCTGCAAATTATGGGGACAGCGCCCAAAGCATGTCATACGTGCAGGTGTGAGGTTCCAGTCGAGCAAGGCGAGCCAAGCAGCTGAGAGCAGTGTGCTTTTGTTGCCATGGGTGAATGGCATGTCAAATAACCTTTCGCCGCTTCAATTGCCCTGGCTGTGCTCCGTATGCAATAGAACATATCCACCTCTTTAACTCCGCAGCACGAAGGTGCCACAGATTCGACTTCGGCCTGGAGCCCATGAGTGCCAGTGAAAGAACGTGTAGTGCTGTGAGGGTTTGGACTGGAATCGCTCCATGTGCTTAAGCTGTGCCTCAGGGCATGGCAAGCGGAAGGCTGGTCCCAGCTCTCAGGGCTTTGGGTTTAGGGTTCTTGTTCAGGAATGCCATTCCGGAGGTGTTCGACATGCTCCCTGTACACCTGCCCGTAACGACTTCTGCCATTCCAAGTCGCGTTCCATATAGAGAGAGGCCTGCCTTGCCTCTCTCCTACAAAGCTAGAACACCCATGTCATCCTCATGGTTCCCTGCATGATGCGCCTCAAGAAAAGCGCACTCTCATGGCAGTTATTGGTGCACTTGCAACAGGGACAGCTGTCAACTGTAGAGGGCAAATAAAGTGGGACCAATGAACTTCCAAGAAAGCCCCTCCGGAATCCTCATGGTTTCCTGTATGCTCCAACTAAACCCAGTCATACTCCTGGACCTCCAGCGTCGCGTAGCAGGTTCTTCCCACCTCTCCGCAGCGCGCCAGAGCCAGGCTTGAACGCGTGCTTTGCATCCCCCGCAAGAGGTCTTTTGGCTGTTGAATGTATATAGATATATATATATAGATACATATATATATATCTA